>JAVQJG010238816.1:0-32952 GCA_036024015.1 Craterocephalus amniculus | reverse complement strand
TGTCCAGGGTGTACCCCGCCTCTCGCCCCTTGACAGCTGGGATAGGCTCCAGCACGCCCGCGACCCACTTGGATTAAGCGGTTCAGAAAATAGATGGATGGACATTTACTCAAACTAATGTGTTGTTATTTCAACCTCGCAGTTCCAAACAAACCTGGTCATCAAATGACTAAAACATGTAACTAGTCCTTGAAGGCTACTTGCAGTTTTAGAGGGTCTCCTGCTTCAACAGCTTGAATTAAATGAAATGGAGCCAGCAGCTTTTGTAAAGTCTGCACAGAACCAATAGGATCGTTAAAATTAAGGCCATGTCCACACAGAGATGAGTTTTCTATGTTTTGGATGTTTTGGATGTTTTGTTTTGGATGTTTTGTTGACATGGGACCTGTGTTGGAGGTCCCACTTAATTTTTAAAGCATATATTCTTCATAGAAAATAAAAAATCATAACATTAATGAAGCATGTCTCAGAAACGCCACAGTGCAGAGGATTTGTCTGCACGGTTTCAGCAAGTGGCCGGTGATGGGGGTCCACAGTTTTTTCTTAAGGAAAACAGGAAAAACTGTGGTGAACAATGATCCATTAATTTGAGTCAGATGTGCTGTAGGGGGGAAATTTAACCATGTATGACCGAGGCCTTCGACTGGAGTTTGACATCTCTGAACTAAGACATACTTAAATAAATGTTCAAGGATGTTTTTGTACACATGGATCCGGGTGAAGAAGTGTTTAATACATACCTATTTAATTCGCATTGACACCTCCATTCTTAAGACTTATTTACCATTAGATAATATTTTATGCAATCAGTTCTTCATAAATGTTGCAAAAGAGTATCAGATCTTTTAGTAACCACATATCTATGTAATTGACAGTGTGTGTGAGTAAGTAAAGAGAGATACAGTAGAACTCATTAATCATACTTTCCTCATCCTGCCTCTCTCTCCTTTTAGAGCTGTCATGATAAACTGATCTTGCTGTTCTCTGAGAAGCTCTACCTCATCGGTCTGGCTGCCTTGGTGGTCGCCGTCATCATGGTGAGTTTCACTTTAAACATCCATGTGATCATCACACATTTAGCCAATATTTCAACAAATTCTCCAGTTTTATCAGCCGACACAGCTAAACCATGGTTCCTCTTATCTCTTGATTTAGATATTTGAGATGATCTTCACCATGGTTCTGTGCTGCGGGATCCGTAACAGCCCAGGAGTGTACTAGGTGTGCATCAGGCAGCAACAAGCTACATAAGCCCACACTTAAGTCTTCATGTGCCTTAGCTCTTTTGCTTTTCGCATGAGATGGATATATCTTCTTTTTTCTTAGACTAGAACATGTTTTATACATAAATGTTGTTTATCTATCACCACTGATCTTAAACAATAATTTACATTCTTGAGGTAATGCGACCTTTTGTGATCAACATACAATATATAACTTTAATGGAAAGGTTTCTTTAGATGTGACTGAATCTGTTTTTATGGATGTATAAATTGTAGATAAACATGTTGAATGCGGATAACGTTTTAGGGATTGTATTTTCTCTGGTTGATGTTTTTATGTTGCATCTTTCTGCAGTGTGACAGTATTATTTAAGTGGCAGGGTTTCTGTAATCAGCAAGGATGCTCTCAGTCAACTATGTGTCTTTTTAAAAAATCTGATGAACCATCCCATGCTGTCTCACCTTTGTTGATTCAAACACATCTCCCTGGATAGGGAAAAAACTTGTATGCCTCCTCTTCATCTGTTAATGCTAATAAATTATGTCACCTCTCTTGTACTAGTTGTTTCTTTGCTTCCATGTTTGCATGTGACCCATTAGATGAGATTTTCGGCATATTGAGCTTTATGTCTGTAAGCAGTGAACAGTCCCATCATTGGGTCATTTTGCAACTGCAGAGAGGCTCGAAAAACATTTTATTAGCCATCAATTTTACATTGCCTGCTGTCTATGCTCATCATTTCATCCCCTCATTGTTCAGTTCTCCCATGATTCACTGAGCACCTCTCTGCACACTTTACCTTCCATGGATACATGTATGACATTCGTGCTGTTAACTGTTTTCTTTCTCAGCAGATACTATGTGGCTTAGAGGTATGCTGCTTGTTGATCCCTCTTGTTTCTTGCCTGTTCAACCCCTCTTAACATCACCTCTATAGTCGCGAAGCTAAATTAGTAATTATTCTTTTGTATGTCAGCACAGAACATAACAACATGATAAAAAGGGCCATGACCAATGAAGAATTTATCAAACGCTGTGATAATATCTTTGCTCTCATAGTATGTCTTTATATAGCTTGTACAGTAATTTGGAAAAAGGCACAGATCATAAACAGCAATAAAAACAAAAATATGATCATATCCACTTGTATGTCGATCCTAGCTGATTTGATGTCTGTGCATGTGCTTGGGTTTTTTTTAATCCGAAGAGAGCCCAATTAAAAACAGAAGTAGATCCAGCTAAAAGTATATTTTTATAGCAGAGCTGTTAGATTGGATTCAATATTCTTGTGTAGCTGCTCTGGTCTGTAGTAAATCTGAGGGGCCTTTTCTCTGAATCTGCCATGCTCAGAGCTTTTTAATCTGTGCATTTCCAGAAGTCATAGCTATATTGTCTGACATATGCTGGGAATAGGTAATGAGTATTACATGAGTAAACTGTGTGAGCTTCTTTGTAATTTTGATGTGACCTCTACAAAGAAAATTTTTTGATGTTTTCTTATTATTTTGCACCTCTGTGTCCTTATACTCCCACACATGTAACTCCCACACTGAGCTGGTTTGGGATGTTTTTGGTGTAAAATCTGACCTAACTTTGAAAATGTTGTTTCTTTACAATCAGATGGCTTCGTTTCAACAGCCAATCAAATGGCTTTGTTTCAACAGCTAATCAGTTGGCTTCGTTTCAACAGCCAATCAGAGGGCTTCTTCTTTGACATTATTTATTTGAATATTCTATAGCCATGAAACATTACCAGGATTTCCATCCAATTATAACACGACTTGAAGCAAATCTCAGACATGATGCTTCAAAGTAAATGCATATCAGATTATTTCCTTCCCTAGTCCCGAATTCATAAACTGTGAGTTGTGTTGTTGACAGGTGAAAACAAGCTGCCTAACACATAGCTGCTGCAAATGATATAGTCTCTAACAGATACAGGAAGAAGAGGCAGATCTTTATCACAGAGATCAGCTCATTGATTTTCTGCACTGAGAAAAAAATTGTTTGATCTGGAATTGTTTACCCATCTGATCATAGTTGTGGACTCCTGACATCACAATAACAAGCATTATTTTTCATTCTTACATACAGAGGAATGGTGCTTCTTCTAAACGGTCAAGACAGATGGCTGCTCTTGCTGGTTTTGTTTATGCTGGAGATTCCTTATATAGGCTTTCCTCTCTATTGTTGCTATGCTCAGGATGGGGACAAATTAGATGTAATTGTTTGTTTTTCACAGCTAAGCAGATTTTTTCATTCAGACTATTTAGGAAAATAAAGAATCTACTTTAATCAAATTCTTATTAGATTACATTGAAATTGGACTGGATTTTGACTGGTTTGAACTGGGCTGTGTCTTGCCTGTGTCCTGTACTTCATTGTGAACTGGTTCCCTGAAATGAATAAAATCCTTGGAAGTTCCAGACCTGCTGTAGTTTCGGTTAGCCACCACAGGGGGGCACCGTCATCTGAGCATCTAGCTGTGGCATAGACACTCCCACGCAGAAACAGTTAACCACACTGACAGCTCAACTGACTCGTATTTCCAGCATTGTTAAAGCAGACACACCCAGATACGTTTTTAATACAACAGGTTCACTTTTCTCCAGAGAAAGCTGAATCTGCTCTGATGTTGGCTGTGACAAAGTTTTAATTACAGGATTGCCTTGAGCTCAAACATGCCTACATATTTACATAATTTTTGACCACATGATCAGAGAATGAACCCCTTGAATGTGACACTATATATATGTTTTTCATTAATACTTTATTTTATTGTAAAAGTTCTGTTTGTAATTCTGCTACATGTTTTCATATTTCACTGTTTCCTCATGGCGCGCTGTTGGGACTTTTGAAGTTTGCGCTTTTGGCTCCAGATTAGAGATGTCTTGAAGCTGTGGCAGACAATCTCATATGGTCAAATGTGTGGTATGCTCAACAAGGTGCAAACAATTTGTGGAAGCCAGCTTTCCTGTTTCAGCATGACAATGCTCCTAATGATAGAGTGGAAAGCTGAATGTGAGACAGGCCTCATAGCCAAGATCGGTGTCTGTTTGCATGTGCTGTTGTGTCTGATTCAGGAGTAGTTTCCTGAAATAATATTCCAAAATCTTATTGCAAAAGACTATGTGAGTTCTTCAATAGCCACATATTGGTGGAATTAACAGTTAATAATCACATACTGTACGGAGTGGTATAAATGTTTGATTTAGTGCTGAGGTTTGGCAAAGTCTTTTAGTATCTTTCAGTAATAAATGATAAACAAAGCAAAAAGAATATGAAAGATTTATTGACACTACTGGCCTCTATTTAAAAGTCGAATGACAGGAAAGTGGGAGTAGAGAGAGGGGGATGTGCACCGCAATGAGCAAGAGGCCAGGACATGAACTCAGGATGTGTGCAATGACTTTCTGGCTCTGTTCGAGCCACTCATACACTGGAGCTGGAGACCAGACAAAACTAAACCAAACTTGACAAACTTGACTAAATAGAATGTACGTAAAGGTGAAAAATAGGCTGATTTGGAAAACTGTTTGCCCATGTCAAATAAAATCTGATTTAACCGATTTAAATTGAGAAGGCCAATCTGGAAGCAACAATGTGTGAGGTATATTGTAATCAGTTATTGGACATGGCCGTCAAATCAAACAAAATGATGAAATATCACATTTTTGGGAAAGTTCTGCTTCACAGACTCCCTGCAGCCAGGCCATCTCTGCAGTGTTTCTAAACTAAGCAATTTCAGAATATCTATAATTATACACAGCTTTAAAAATCATGCAACTTTCCAGATATGAGTATACATTTTAATAAGAGGACTCATTGAAAATTCAGTCAGATGAACATCTGTCACTATGCCTCCGACTGTCCTGGCTACTTGGCCACAGGGATATCCCCTTGGCCCTCCTTCGTCCTGCCACACTCTGGCGTTGTCGGCAGGATCCATGTAGCACTAAGGGTGGATCCATGGATTCCTGATTGAGTGGCAGCCTGCATGGAGCACAAGGACATGCTTGTGGAAAGAGGGGGAGAGGCGTGAGAGTGACAGTCCTGTCACTATGCCTCAGACTAATCATTTGTTCTGGGTACTTACCCACAGGGAAATCCCTTTGGTTGACTGGTCAGCGTGCATGGCTTTCACCTGGGAGGTGTCGGGATCAACCCCGCCCAGGCCCTCCTTCGTCCTGCCACAACAGACTTTAACAACGAGCAGCTACTTTATTTCAAATGAAATATGTAGAGGCTCAGTGCCTAAAGAAGATGAAATGTGTGTAAGCTGCCAAAATGGATGCGATCTAGTCTGTGTTTGAAGACACAGATGCTTCACACCACTGAACAGTCTCTCTTTCAGACGTACTTCTGGTTTATCCTTCATTTTTCCTCTGTAATGTCTGTGAGCTCATAGCCTTTTTGACCATGTCACGTTGTTTCAGAGACAGACACAGTCAGACCAGGTGTTTGCTGCTGATGCGTGCGACAGCAGGCACAAAAAGGGTGTCTTTCTCATACAGTCACTTTCTCAGACACACACCCGCAACACGCATACATAGAGCTCTGACTCAGTCGTCTTTCGGTTGATTTCGATCACTCAGCTCCTCGTATTCAGCAGAACTGCTGCTCCGATTGTCTGCTGACTGAGTCATCAGAGAAATGTTGCAACGTTCCTGAAAAACCTTACAGATTCTGTTCTTAAAAATTTCAAGAAGTTATGATTAAGATGTCAAATTACACTAAAATAAACTAACCTTTAATATCAAACGGACCAGCTGTAACTCCTCAGGGAGACAATTGAAAATGTGCAGTTCAGCTAAAAGGCAAATAAAAAAAACTTATCCCTCCCCCTTTTTTGATTCACCCCAGTACTTGTTGCTAGTTAGCCAGATGACCAAAAAAGTCGTTGTTTTTTTTTCCTATACACACCCCATGTCATACACTCCTTGTACCCATTTCTTTGTATTGCGTTTGTGGCATGTTCATGCACGAAAGTGAATTAAAATTGTCAGGGCGGTGACTGTGATTAAAACTTTCAAAAGTTTGACAGTCACACCAGACCCGATCAGAGCACATAAAACACTTCAGAGGAGAACATCCACACTCAGCAGCAGCAGTGCCAATGGTGAGTACAAACTCAATTTTGTATTTTCATAGGAACGACTGTCTTCTCATCAGTTTTAACCGTAAAGCTAAAGTTTACTCAGGTAACGTTCCTTTCACCCTTGGTTCCAGCATGTTTGCTTGTTTATTGTTTCTGTTTTCAAGTGAGTCAGGGCACTCAAGGTGAACTCATTAAAGTGTTGTGGGGAAGGAGTTTCAGGAAATGCTGATTTCTCAGCTAACTGATGAAGATGATAATGTTTTTACAGATCTCCAACATCAGTGTAAAACTACTAATTTTATACAAATTTTCAGCTACTCTTAATGGATATGATTGCCTGATTGAATTACCTATGAATGGGTTGTGTGTCTCTTCACTCATCTCTTCTTTCAGCCAAAAAACATTTGCGGCAGACAAACTACCTGGGAACCCAGAATACAAAGCATTCAGAAAGAAAGTCTTCATTTCAAAAGAAAACAGCGACGACAACAAATAAAACAGCTCTTAACCACGATAGATCCTGCGGACATGCAGTGTATCCTCTAACATCAGATACAACAATTCTTGTTGCTATGCTCAAACCAAACAAAGCAAATAAAACTAAGGCGTGACTCCAACGTAATAACAGAGTGTGACTGTACCACACCTTGTAACACTCTTGCAGTTCACATTATTTGCAAACAGAACTGAAAATGATGCCGGTTTCGCAAACATCTTAAACAACTTATACTGTGGGTAAATTTTGACACCTGATTAAAATAGTCTAATTGAATATCCTCTGAAATCTAAAAAACAAAAAGGCGTTAAATGCTTGTGTCCTTGTGTTGGACTCCTTTCACATGGTTTACAGGGAAAACATTGACTTTAAAAAAGAAACACAGATATAGGTATAGATATATATGGACCATTAAAACAAAAGAAAAAGTCACTGACCCAGCACTGAGGTGATGCTAGGAGAGCATTTTGCTGACTTGGTGTTGGGTCTGTTTGTCCTCTACAGTATGATTTTAGTGTCACTAAATCAGCAAAAACTTGCTCACCTTTTTCTGTCAGTAAGATAAAGCATTTCCTTCTAAATGGGTGTTATCTTTTCTTGATATACAGTATTCTTACTCACAGAGCACAAAGATTCGCCAAATGGTGTACTGAGCATGCAAATAGCGTGAACAGCCACTGCAGTCTTCCCATCGTAACCCAACTGAGATGTCTTTGTTAAATGAGCCGATGACGGAGACCATGAACACAAATGAAAAGAGATCCAAATGTGGATCATTCAGATGCTCTTCTGAAGAAGAATAATACATTAAATATCCACTAAAATCTAAAACGTTGACATGATGTTTTGATCTAAATATACATTTGAATACTAAAATGAAGCATAAAAAAGAAATATTAAATATGAGTAGCTTATTTTTTACTTTTATTCAAATCAAAACTTTGTTTAAAAAGCATGTTTCATGCATAATTGCATGAATCCATAACACAAAGTACTTTACAAATTGAAAATAACAGTTTGTGCTTCTTAAAAACATGAGAATCACACACCCAACTTCAACACAAAACAAATCAAAGCACTCACACAAATGATCATACTCTCTCTCTCACACACACATACAAAAAAATACTCAGAGCCTAATCTCTTACTCCTTGACCATCTCTCAAATGTCTCTAAGAAAAATAACCGTAAAGAAGAAAAAATAACCGCTGTTGATGTACAGTTATCCACAAAATTATTCGTACCCTCCCATTAAAGGGGGAGAAAGTAATAAAAAATAACAGTTGAGTGAAATCCACGGCATTGTTTCTGAATTGTGGTAGATATATATAAAAAAGCAAAAAATTATATTAAACTAATAAATGTTTGGTCACTCAGAAGCTAATAGGCTATGTGGATTAACAATCCTCTGAGGCGATCACTGCAATCACATGTTGTCTTTAATTCCCAGACTTCTGCACCTGTTCACAAGTATTTTCACCCAGCTGCTCATCAGCAAAGTGCTCTCATTGGTCCAGAACCATTTTTTTTTTATTTATTTCAACTCAGTTAAATTATAAATAATCTCTAATTTCCCTGAATCATAATTTAGCAATTTTTATTTATTACTATTAGATTAATTTATTTAATGTATTAATTTCAATTACTTTTTTCAGTGTTATTGAAGTGACTGTTGAGAATTTAGCCTCTTTAATGGAAGTACAATAGTCTAGAAAAGAACAATGGAAAAGTTTACTTTTGAAATTGTAAAAGGGTGGTCTCAGCCATAAATAAAATAAGATTACATAAATTAAATCCAATGAAAATAAAATGTCTCTTATTTGTGGGTCACATAGAATATAAAACAATTAGCCAGTTAATGAAACCGAAATAGATGTATAAATTAACAAATTAAAAATTGATAAACCACAGTAATAGTGCAAAGATATGATATCAGGGATTTAAAACTAATACAATTTCATATATAAACTGAAAAGAGTTACATCATATAGGCCTACTTGTACATAGCTGTTGAACATGTACATGTAAACATTAATAATGACCAAAGTAAATTGCGTCTGTTGGCCACCCATTTAAAAACCACCCAGGTTCATCACAGTCCAAGATGTGCTTATTTGGTACTTCAGGCTCCACTTTGTCCTGTTGTATTTTTGCTGTACATCTAAATGCTCACATTTATTGTCAGTTTTGTGGGGAAATAGCTTGGAGTACATATTACATAGATGGAGCTGAATTTACTTCTGAAACACTGATTTAAAACCTTAAGACTTAAAAACTGTGTGAAAACAACTGCAGATTTTCAATTAATTTGTCAACTCTTCCAAAACTCATGTATGAAACTTGCATATGTATATTTTTAAAAAAAAACTAGCTTATCATTAATGAATGATTAGGTTATAGCTATGGTATGAGCACATATACAATTGCATTATATGACACAACCCACGTGGTTCTGTGGTTGCATTTTATCACCCTTGTAAACTAAACTGGCATTCTTAACATCGTGAATAAGCAACTCATTTCTCTAAGAAAGATTTGCCTAACAAATTTCTGATTAGCCAATCAATCCTTGTCTGTGCGGGGGACATACCTGTGAGTCAGGTACCTAGGTCTGGGCTTGAGGCCCCACCCACCGCGGATGTAGCGCCCTCAGCACTCCCACTCCAGACTAACATTTGGCGACGCTGCCTCGACGCTGAGCGCACAAAACTTATCCTCGGCAGCGTGTAGCAAAAACGACCTACTTGGGTCCTACTTGAACTTGTCACAATGAGTACCTTTGGCTCACAAAGCGTGATTTTGACTGCTTTACAGCCCAACAACTCGGTTACCACCTACGCCCTCCCGACAGACATCCAGATCGGGAACGGGGGCTCCGTGTCGGACGAAGTAGCGAGAGCGCGTCGAGTCCAGCAGCAGGTCCAGATGAGACTGGCCGAAAAGTCTACACTTCCGCGCCAGAATGGGTCATCCTCACATGCCGGGTCATCCACTTACGCCATGTCAGGTAAATAGAAACAAGTTTCTCTATTTTTAAAAAAAAAAAAAAATTTTTAAGGAACCGTTTTACAGTAAAAACAGAGCGCGAGCTGGCTCTGGGTTCAGTTCAGACAGGAGTGGGCATCAGGTACAACACGTCATAGATCCTGGCGCAGGTGTCGGTACCATTATGTAACCACAGAGAGAGGTTTATGACCAGTAGCTGATTATCTGTGTGGCATGAGTGAAAGCATTCATTGGAAAATGTAAATTGCTATTATTATTATTCTTATGGAGTATTGTGGGTGAGACAGAGGACAAAACTGTTTCTTCTCGTCTTTATTCAAAAAACATTCAAATCCATCTGAAGTTTGTTTTCCCTCTTTTAGTCACACTTTATCAGGTTTATGGCTTTAACATTTTCCTCTTTTTTTGTTCTTGCTTTAAACTGTAATAGAAAGAAAGGGGTTTTTGTTGAATGATCATTTGTTTGAATCAGTGATTACTCATTGGATTAATGTTACTTAAACAAGGATCACTCCAGTCATATCAGCAAATATAATCTGTCAGAGCAACAGGGCTTGTTTATGGGCATGCTTGTCCCTGCTGAATTCCTGCTTTGTTTCTCTTCACCTCATCTGGGAATTTTCTCTAAATGTACTTTGGAGCTGCAGGGATCTCACTATGTGTTTTGGTTCTGCTTATGAGTAACTGTTAATGTACAACAAGCTTTAACAAGTGCTGCTTTCATGAACTTCCCTGACAGAGGACGAAGGTGAGAACCTCCCCATGAGGGATTGGGTTTCAGGACTTACTCAGCTTAAAGAGATGAAGGTTCAGGAGATACCTGGTAGATGAAAGTGCTGTGAGAAGCAGCTGTTGTACAGTCTGCTATTGAAATACGTAATTTGTATTTCTTATAAAGTTGTGAAGTTGTGTGAAGCTGATGTTACAATCATAAAAGCTAGTGTCTGAGAATGCCCTGTTTTTTGTTGTTGTTGTCTTCTTTGCTGTTCTTGATCAAACTGGAACAAACACCTACGTTCTGCCTTTATGTAACTTCTAAATTTTGAGCTGCGTTGTGGCAAACCTACAGCCTTTTACTAACGTTTCTAGTCTTAGCATTTCCCACAGGCGTCGACAGTTGGCCTACCTGTCTCGACATGCAAACATGCTGTTTGAGCAGTTTGCTTAAAGCTGCAAGCACAGAGAAATCAGCACATCTGCTAAATAGGTCACTGCGCCCTTGTTCCTTTTTACCTGTATTTTACCTGTCACACACACCTTGTGTCTCTCAAACTTGCCCTGAGCTTTGCCTGGGGAAAAACATGTACTGGTGTGCTTTCAGTGTGTCTTCATATCGGTTAGAGACCTGTGCAGAAGTAGCACGTGACAGAGAGAATTACTGGCGTTTCAGTGGTTTGTGGCCTCTGAGGACTTTATGATGAACACACAAATGTTTGCACACGAGAAAAACAAAATACCAGGAGGACTCTGCAAGGATCGCTTCCTCCTCTGTGCCTGCAAGCCGCTGCAACTTGGATTTATGTGCATTGAGACAATGATCGAGTAAAAGTGGACAGGCCTCGGCACAGAGAGGGAACACATTCAAAGAGAGAACGATCAAAGTGAATATTTTTTAAGATAACAGAGGAAGAATAATGTTTCCTCGCTGAAGGTGTTGCCCGGGGGAGTGTGTGTGTGTGTTTGTGCTTTAAAGACTCACTCTAGGTGTGTTGGGCGTTGCTAGGGTTGGGTGCGGGGTCATGCCGGAGAACTGGTTTGATGTTGTGTGTTCTCTACAGTAATGGGTTCAGCCCTCTCCCTCATTCACCTGAGAAGTGGAAAACTTGATGCTTCTCAGACGCAGCATGAACACACATGCGTAGTTCACTCGCAAACACACACACACACACGCTTGCACACAAATGGCTGCCGGGTTGACAGGTTGAGTACAAAAACCCGTCTATGGAATTATGGAAAGTTCTTCTCAGTTCTATATAATCTTTTGATCTTTGTGTCACATATATTTTGAATTCCATTAATGTGAGGGAAAAGTTGCTTCAGACGGACGGATTTAATACGCATCACAGCTTTAAGCCTTTAAGTCTGAACCTTTAAGGCTCCGCCCAGTAAAAAGTTTGACCTCATTTACATGCTTCTGTTTTATAAACTTACACCTGTTTTGCTGAGCTTTTCAACCTTTAAACCCCCCGCATTTTATGTGGAACATACCCAATAAGCCGATCCTACTTGTGCAAAGGGACTTGAGACATTTGCACCTCATATCAGGTATTTGATAACATAGTCAAGCCAAAAGTCTCATGTTGAGAGTATTGCCTAAAATAAAATAGCACTCTCATGCATCATTTAGTAGGAGGCGTGCTCTTCTGCTCATTCTTCTTCAGAATGAGGTTCCACCTTGAGGTTTCAGGTTCACCAACACCAATATTGCATCTTGCCATCGGGGGATTACGAAACATTGAGTATTGTTGATTCACGGCTGCAGTTATTCTTAAGCTGCCAGGGACGGGCTGATATAGAGAATGAAAGAGAATCATGTTTGTATATCCAACTCTCCATTTCCAGTTGATTAATCTCAAATTTATAGTTTTTTAATTCAAAAGGCTTTGAACAAACAATGTGAACAAAGGTAGTCATAGTGTGTAAAGATTAAACAGGCTAGGCAGTGCCATCTACTAGTGGGTGGAGTCATGTGTTGTGGCTGATTTTTATAACGATAGATCACCACAAACTGTATGAATAGATTAACATCTTATTACCTAAGGTATTTCAAAGCCATAAGGAATTTTTCTTTTCATGGGAAAACTTTAAAAAGTACAGATTTGAGGGGCTTTTTTGGGATTAGTTACTGCTGGAGTGGAGTTAAATTATTTGATCAGATGCCCAAAATTGCATGTAGACATATATTTTGAAAAGAAAATGATGTCTCATCTGACTTTTCTTCTCGTACGGTCTCGTACTAAGTTTCTTACTTTTTACTTTGGTAGCTGCAACATATTTCCACGGTTTTTCATACAGATGTTTACTGTCCTCAAGATTCACCCTGAAACTTGAGGACAGCTGAGCTCTGTTTACTGTGTTTTAGCCCCGCCAACACACAAATGTAAATGACAGGGTGCAGATTGCCTAATTTTCTGGCAGTGATCAGAAATGATATAAACTTAATTACAGCCACAGTAGATGGAGTATGATTAAAATGCTCCTGTCACAGACACATCATGCTTTATGTTGACACAGTTATTTAGGTCAACAAACTGTTGCAGTGAAAATTGTGCTACATGCCTGCTATCAGACTCGCCACTCGGCCGTCAGGTCATTCTAATCTCGAACGAGAGCGAGACATTGACACACTTTGTGTGCTGAGAGAAACATGCCAGTGTCTTTGTGTGTCCGAGGGAAGTTTGTTCTCAAAGTAATGTGTAACCAGAGACTTCAGACCTGCTGACCTAGTCTCAGTCTCCAGTGCAACAGGACACCAACCATACAGACTGTAATGTCTTTCATATAAACCAACGCATTGTTTTGAAATGAACATTTTTATTGATTGTTTATAATTAAATAATAGAACAATTTTTTAAAATATGTCAAAAGGTACTTTGGTTGATTTGATAGTTTGAAATTAATTTTCAAATGTATTTTTCTTTTTATAGTTTTGTTCTTTACTTTCATGTTGCATATGATGAAGTTCTCGTGTGTTATTTACTGACATATGATAGGTTAAACAAGGTTTTGTTGGTATTTTTTTTCAGACTACGGCGGTTCATCCACAATGAAATACAACACTTACAGCCCAAACTTCACTTCCAAATCATCCTACATGCACTCCGGCTCCAGAACAATGGTGAGAACAGCACAACTTACTCTGCTTTATTCCACATGTTTTAGAAATAATGGAAAAATGATCGAGTTGACATATCATATGTAAATTAATTTGAATTTCCAGGAACACAGGACAAAAAAAAAGTCCTTTACGTGGGTCAAAGAGGACAAACTAGGTGTGGTATTTCACAGGAGGCTGTGATGAGATCAACTCAGAGTTTTCTAGTCAAGCCTCTAGATTCCTCTTTTTAAGTAGTAACACAGAAAGACACTAACTTTGTGTCACAAAAGTAGCTGGAAGTGCAAGCAAGGGTTGCATTTTTGACCTCGGAATGCCATTACATCAATGAGCAATGGAGATAAATATGAGAAAGCTGAAAAGGGAGGATGTTTGTTGAAGACAGTCACATTCCTCCAGTCAAATTTTGAAACAATTTTTTATTTATGTTGCGATGACTTGCAAACAGTTCATCCACACATCAAATTCTGTAAAATGACTGTTTCTTCTTTCTGTACCCTCAGGGTCCTCGTGTGTCCCAGAGTTCAAACTTCAGCTGCCGGTCTGCTGGCCCAGAACTGGCCCAGTTTCAAAGGATGAGTGCCGGAGCTGGAAAGGCAGGGGGCGGCCATGGCGGTTTTTACCAAGAGGAAATGCGTATGGGTGGCTATCAAGTACCCATCAGGCAGCAGAGCCGCATGGAGCACGACGCCATGTCTGTGCACTCATTGCGAAACCTGCCTGGAGTGAATTCCTGGATAGGTGACAACAGCGACGCTGCCAGCATGGTCTCAGACCGGGATGTCGGCTTTACTCAACAATATGCTCAGAGCGCAATCAATGGCTTCACTAGCCAGATGAGTCAAGGAGGGGGCACCATGACTTCCCAGGCACCCATGCACCGATCCCTCAGTAGCTCTCTACTCCGTGGTGGAGGAATGACAGCAGGAGGAGGAGGAGGAGGCGCTGAGCTTATCCAGCAGCAGCATTCGTTTAAAGGCCCCGCCCACCGCACAATCAGCAGAATTGCCAATAGACAGCAACACCGCATGAGTGTGGGATCAATGCACGGGAACCAAGTGTCCTCAAGCGCAGGATCCATTGGTGGAGGTGGAGGAGACAGAATCGACAGAGGAGGGTTCATGGTGTCCACAATGCCCTCTGTTTCCCAGGGGAACCTCATGATGCAGCGTCAGGGCAACTTATCCCGTGCTGCGTCCATTAAAAGCATGCACAGTGTGGGCAAGGGCATGGATGTCTTCGGGCAGATGGGAATGGGCACGAGCATGAGCAATCTCAGCGGGTGAGGAGCTTTCAGATATATTCATCATTTCTTCACCCATGTGTTGTTTGTCTGAGGCACTGCCAATACTGCTAATTGTCTGCTGTGACAGACCTTACAAGCAAATCAGTAACTCCGTAAAAAGATCATGTAAACATTTAAGTGGTAAAATTTTACCCCCCTCAAGAACCAGCTGAGAGTTTGAGTACATTTAAACAATTTTAAGGATAATCCTGTTAACATGTATAACCCTTAACAAGTAGTAGCTTAATTTTCTGTGCATCTGTTATCCTTTTATGACTTAAAAACAAGTGAAATCTTCTTCACTTTGTGGAAACATGCTCTCTGGTCATGAACAATGTCATACGTCACAACCTTAAATTCTCTCTAGTACTCTAAATGTGTATTAATCCACATGTACATTAAATCCACTGCACCCAGGTGGTTTAGGAAGAAGTGAGTAATTAATGCCGTTAAGACGGGCGAATACATTTAATTTACATGTCATTATGTGGGATATTATAATCTATTAGATCGCATAAACTTACGTCATTTACAGAAGCAGTGCATTGTCGTCATTCAGGTGAGTAATCTCGTTTGTACAACCGTTTACTACAGTGTTACTGAAAATGATTATGAGTCAGTTCCATGGTGTTGCAATATTCATGCATCAAGTTTTTTTTTGTTATTTTTTTTTGGAGGGATTTGTTTCCCAAGAACTGTGAATTGGGAGGTGGCTGTTTAGTGGCAGGACTCATTTAGGTTTGGGGTGGGGCAGCTCAGTTCCAGGCCTCACATTTCACACATCCCACAACGTGTGGTTAGGTGCCTGGGTGCAGAATGCTGTGTGATCTGGAAGAAATTCAGCAAGCTGAATTTTGCACACAAGCGAGATATCATCTGTGTATAGTTGCATTGAACTGTGGCTGCTGTTTTCCCAAGAGGAATATTTTGTGCCAGCAAAAATGACAGCAGTGGTAATAACATGATAGAAATGTTTTTAGATTCTTTGGATTGATTTTGTTGTTTTTTTTTTCATTTGTTCCTTTGGCAGGTTGGCCAACCTGGACATGGAAAATGCAGTCTATCACCTGAGAAACCCTGACCCTGAAATGCAGGTTCTTGGTGCTGCATACATTCAGCATCAGTGTTACAATGAAAATGAGGCTAAAGATGAGGTACATTGCACAGATCATACCTGTGGTTAGAATTCTTTAGACTCCTTCCTCTGCATTCCTTTAGAGCGAAGTACAGCCATAAAAATTGCTCTCCTTCAAGTGCAGAAACATTAATTGATTGATGTTTCTCCATTTGTGGTGGCATAAAAGTAACCATAGACTGTAATGCTTTTATGGGTTTTCTTTCTCTTCAGTGTAGGATCCATGTTTTATGTTCATGCATTAAGTTCTGTGAGAGTTGTCTACCACAGTAGATGCTGTTCCTAAACTCCTCAAAATGCCTTAATTTTCTTTCACTTGAGTACATCATGTCAAATAATAACCTAACCAGTCAGAGCAGACAAAGAATAAAGTAACAAGAAATTCTGCAGCGATGCATATGATGTGATAAAATAAACAAATAAGAAAATATGGAATGATACATAGCTAAATAAATCTTTAAACTAGCTACAGCTGCCACAGCTCCTGTGCCTGGTCTGTCGTGCTCCAGATGTGGCAGTACTCTGCGGGAGTTGTAAAGACATACATCAAAACTATCACCAGTTAAGTTTTTGTAAGTTGCTTAGAGCTGGTGTGAGCTGGTTTTAAAGGATTTTCTCAAAAGAGATAAAGGCAAGTTTTGCAATGTGAGAACATTTATTCTGTATTAGGTTAAAGGATTAAAATCACTCTCATTTGAGTTGCAGATATAAAGCTTCAGCAGCATAAAAACTCAATATTTATGTATGAGTAGGACTTAAATCGTATCTAATGTAAATTAACATATTTTCTTCAAACTGTTTTCCCTCTTAATTGTTGCAGTTCCTTGTAGTGTTTCTTTCTTAATCTAAATATTCTAAATTAGAAATATTCTTTCTAAATCAACAGTATTCATCTACAGTATTCATCAGCTGTATCAAAGGTTAATTAAACAAAGGTTTAATGAATTAAAGCTGAGTTGTAAAAATATTGAATAGAAAAAAACTGATAGAATAATCTTTTTGCTCTAGGCACGCAACCTGAATGCTATTGGAGATCTAGTGAGGCTGTTCAACAGCGACAACCAGGAGGTGCAGCGCTATGTGACTGGTGCCATGCGCAACCTCATCTATGAGAACATGGAAAACAAGATGGTCCTGATCGATGAGGGCGGCATCCCAGAGCTAGTCAAGGCACTGAATGAGAATGATGACGAGCTTCGCAAAAACATCACAGGTAGGAGAATCGCAGCATACATTACAGCTGGAAGGACATTTAAAGAGTCACTCATTTTACAGAAAGTACTCAAAATTCACACAATTACTAAATAACATCTTTCACAGTGATTTTATAAAATATTGTCACTTTTAGTTTGTAACCTTGCAGTCCAACAGCCAATTCACACTCCTCTGAATCAGTCTCCAACTTAGACACAACATAATCCTCTGGTCATAGAATTTCACCACCGTTAGAAACAACTGCAAAATGGTTTTCTGGACAAAATCCTGCCAATATCCTTGAAATTCTTCGAGCAAACAGATACCTGTGAAATTGACATTTCGCCGTTTAAAATGGAGAACACTGGAGATTAGCAGGACTTGTGGTATGTCTGAGTGCACAGCTGGAGCTGCTGTAATTTCTTCAGAGGCGTGTGTGTGTGTTTTAAAGGGGAGAGTCTATGAGCTGTCTGGACCTGTGAACCAGGAGTGTGTGACTGCTTTTTATGAGAGGAAGTCTTATCACTTTTTCCTCTAAAGAGTTTCACCTTGATTTGTGTATCAACTGCAAGTTCAGTTTGAATACATGAGTAGTTCATTTAGTGAAATGAATCAATACAATTGGTTCTTTTTTTACATAACTGGGGAGATGTGTGAAGATAGGTGATGCTTTGGACTAGAAAAAGCTTGTAAAATGGGGTACACAGAACATATATGTGAGCCTCACTTTCTCTTTTTTGTGCAGGTATTTTGTGGAATCTTTCATCCAAAGACAAGCTGAAGGAGGACCTGGCCAAGCAAATACTTGACCCGCTCACTGAGAGGATTCTGGTCCCCATCACAAAAAAAGAAAAGGAAGAGGCAGAAAGTATCACAGAAGGCTCCAACATCATCACAGAGTCTCCCTCCCGGGCAGAAATTTTCTGCAACACCACAGGATGTCTCAGGTGAAAAGTCATACCCCAAATTTTATTTTGTTGCCCATCTTATTTATGTATGAGTGCTTTAAGATAAAAAACTAAATCATAAAATAGATCCCTGAAAAGTAAGCTAACAAATAACCCATCGTTCCTCCTTCTCTACATAGATGGTACTGTTGAATATATACTGCCTGACCAAAAAAAAAGTCTCTACTTGTATTTTTAACAAAGCAATTGGGTATGAGGCTCCCATTGGATAATTACAGCATGGGCGGTTATCTTTCACCTGCAAACAATTTGTTTAACCACAACTGATGGGGGGTTACTGTTTTCCACAAATAAATTATCTTGAAAAGGTGTAAAAGAAAACTAACCTGGGCCATACGAGGGTTTTATCCCCCACTAATCATATGCAGGCCACAGGTAGCAGGTCCCCCTGAACACCGTAAATTCTGAATGCTGAAAATAGTTCCTGATAAACGAAATATAATTAAGCCTGCAGATGACGTCATCCCCATACGAAGCTCTAAATGTTGTGAATCATCATAGGTTGTGGAATGCGTTACTGTGGTTACATGTTGCTGTGACATGGTTCAAAATGTTTTTCTTTCTAGTTACAGCTGCCAAATTTTTCCTCTCCCATGACGCCATTTGCATCCTTTAATCTTCTTCCTGTACAAGCCATCATGTCATGTATTGGCTCCTGGGGATTTTACCACACTCACACTTTTTTATTGTTTACTCTCAGCCTATTTCAGTTAGGGGAAAATTTGAGGCACACGAAACACCTCACCCTCGCCTTTTTTTTTGTGTGTGATTCTTGCTTACATACAGATTGTGACCTTCACTTCATGTTTTCTGGCTAAAATCATGTCAGGCATGAATTTGACCTGATAGTAGTCTTACATCTCTCTGGCCCTCTGTGTGTGCAGGAATCTGAGCTCTACGAATGAAAAGACCCGTGCACAGATGCGAAGCGCCAAAGGACTGGTGTCATCTTTGGTGGATTACATCGTGGCCAATCTCGACAAGAACAAAGGAGAAGACAAGGTGGGTCCCTATATAGCTTCCTGTTCAAACCAAATCTTGCTCTGTTTGTGTTCTCATATGTGTGTATTTATGTCGTAGGGGGTGGAGAATGCAGTCTGTGTTTTGAGGAATCTCTCGTACCAACTCTACGGTGAACTTCCTCCATCTATAACAGGCAAACTGGATGGAGAAACCAGAGATCAGAGCAAAGGAGACAGTGACACTATTGGCTGCTTTACACCTCAGAGTAGAAAAGCTAAAAATGTATGCGCTAATCAACAGGTTCAATGTGTGTAAGACCAAGACTACTTTTGTTAATACTGACGATATATATTTTCTTTTGATCGGCAGAAAAAGAGTCAGACTAGCATCACTTTTAATGAGGTTGCAAAGGAGCCAAAGGATATGGAATGGCTGTGGCACCCTCAGATCTTGTCGGTGTACCATCGTATACTTAAGTCTTGTGAGATCAATGCCACCACCCGCGAGGCAGCTGCTGGAGCTCTGCAGAACATCACAGCTGGAGACAGGAGGGTGAGCAACATAATGATAATAATAATAATAATATTATTATTATTATTATTATTAACAATAATAATAATGTAGTAATAATAATAATAATAGATTCCTGTTTGTATCAGTCTTAAACTCTGTATGTTTAACCTGCAGTGGGCTGGAGTGCTGGCCACCTGGGCTTTGGACCAGGAGCGGATACTACCAACCTTGCTCGATCTCATGAAGACCAACAGAGATTTGGAGCTACGCTCCCTCACGGGGTTCCTGAGAAATCTGGCCCGTCACGTCACAAAAAAAGATGACATGGGTCAGTAGTTAACTGTTTGTGCATTTCAGTTTTCTATTGTTCCTTTTTAATTTACAGGGTTTTTTTTGTAAGATGGCATCGTTCTTGCTAGTCATCCCTTCAGATGGGATTCATTTGCTTGTTTTTTGTTTGATTCCATTCACTTTCTTTTTTTCTCCGACATTTAACCCCTTGTATTTGTACTCATTTTCAAGAAAACTAAGTTTTAGAATGAACAATTCAACACATCTAATTGCTTTATCCTCTTGGGTTTAACACAAAATAAAAAATTCAAGACTTTAATTGGAAGAAATGACTGATGGAAAGGATGATTACTCATACCTGAATTCAATCATTCAAGTTGTATAGAATATGAAGTAACTCTAAACAAAATGATAATAAGGTGCAAGTTTTATTTGGGAAATAAATATTTAATTCAAAAATACAAAATTGTATGCTTGTGAAATTCTGTAGCAAATAGGAAGGGTGTGATTTAAGAAAAAAATCTGTTATAGCTTTTAAGCATTTTTTTCTTTTACTCTTCTGGTATATTCAGCTACAAAGTCAGTGGGTCAGTTGGTGGAGAAGTTGCCAGAAGATGGCCAACAGAAAGAGCCCTCTAGTGACGTGGTGGTCAACATCTGCAGCATTCTCAATAACCTGGTGATGGGCAGCTTATTGGCTGCCAGAGATATCGCCTTCTACAATGGCCTGGACAAACTGAAGGGCATCAGGGAAAAACATGACAGCAGGTGTGTAATGTGACAAAAGATCAAACCTAGTACCCTACTTAAATGTGTTTTGAGTAAGTTTTGGGGTTTGCACAAAATATTTCAATCAGCCAATTATACCAAGTATTAACCTTTAAATTAAATGCTTTTCTAGCCCTGGAAGGATTAAAGCGGCCAAAGCAGCAGCCACAGTCCTCACCAACATGTTCCATTACAGGAAACTGCACTCACAGTACAAAGCGGTAAGAAACAGCAGAAATTATTGTTGAACCCAAGGAGCAATAGTTTCCTTCAACATAAGTATTTGTTTTTGCCATTATCCAGCCATGCTTTTGTATACACAGAGGCCAAGTCAACATTGTAATCTGCAGCCATTGTGTTATGCAGAACCTACATGTAACAGCTTTTTTTTTGCAGAAAATGCACTTTAGTGACTAATCGTCTTTAATATCTGGCAGTAGTAACCAGTAATCTGGGTCTGCAAACTGCAAACGGTCAAAACATAGTCTAGGAAAGTCTGGCTTTGTTTTAAACCACAATTTAGAAATGCGATTAGCAACTACTTGTATTATAATTTAGTATAGTATGCCACCTATGTATGACCGTTGTCACCCCCCATGTGTCTATACTGTAATCATCTCTATACTATTTTCTTTCTCAAAAACTCAGCTGCTAGCATGACTGTAGTTATACGCATGCTTGTCAGGTGCAAAAATAAACACTTCACTTTGACATGGATCACCAGCCTCTTGAATTTAATTTTATAGTTGCTGGTTGTTATATTTTCTCTTATTAATGAGCAAGCACAATGAAATTCATCCCCAGTGATCCTTTTACTCTAAAGAAAATGTTCAGCTTCTTCCCATGTCTCTCTTAGAATGAGATTAATCTATTTTTACCATTTTTTAAAAAGGTTTTTTGAATGTTTTCAGTTCTGTGCAAGACACTTAAAAAATATCTCTCTCCAGACTCTCGTCGAATAAAAATAAATCTAATTTAACTGGTGTACACTGTCAAACTTTTCTCATCATAGCAGCCTATCCTCATTCTTGGATCTTGTGTGTGTTAGTCAGATGATTGTCAGTTGGCACATGTTCAAAACTCATGTGTCCCAGGGGCTCACGTTGCTTTCGGCACAGAGACACACACACACACACACACACACCCAGTCAGGCAGGTCTGTGTCCTAGGCTGGACCAGGTGATACTGCTTTTTTACAGCTGCCACTCCCCAAGGTGTGGTGTTCAGGCTGTTAACCAACAAGTCCAAACAGAACAAAGCAAAAAAAAGCACCATTTGTCACACAGTTTTACAGCTATGATTCTGGCACTGCCGGGTACTTTGTAACTTCATGGGTGAAATTTGAACTAAAGAGTGAATTGTATTATTTGTTGACACAGCAAATAGTTTTATTTTAATTTCAAGGTCCTTTTAGGTTGAGTTTGAACAAAGGTGCTCTCATTGATACTCAGTGAATAGTAAAAATACTTGAATTAAAAACATGTTCATCTATGTCCCACATTCGTACAGTGTCATTAACACATGTTTTTTGTGTCTTTGTATTACAGAAAGGGTTCACAAAAGGAGATTTTGCAGACAATGTAATCTAAAGTCAGGGTATTGCGGCCAAGGCTGTCTTTATCTGTATGACTCTGAGATAAGATCACACAGGTAATCCAAGAGCTGACCAATGGAAGAAATGGAATTTCTTTAACAACATAACGGATGTCACTGCAGTCGAGAACCGTGGATCAGCCGGAACATGAATAGACTGATATGAATGTGTGCACCTCAACCTTTTCCCACGAACAGTGTGTACTTATTGTCTAATCAGGGATCGCCGTCATGTCAGAGCAGCATGTACTTAAAGCCGTTTTAAACTGCTGAAGGGCAACATCGAGGTAAACTATGCCTTCTCACTGTTGTGCCTCATTTTAAGCTTTAAAGCCACAAATCTGATTAGTGCATTTTTGTAAATAGATTTATATTCTACACATGAATTAGAGTATTTTATATTTTGTAATTTGTACATTTCTAAAAGACATGTGTGAGTGACTTACTTGGTGACTTTCATTTGAATGTAAACCAGAAATTTCTAGAAAAAAAATTGGATGTAAATAGATTTGCAGTTGAGGAAAATCTCATTTGATTTCTCCATTATGTGTACTTTATAGACAAAACACAGCCCAGCCATTTAAAATGATTTATCTTTCAGGGGGAGTGTGACTAATGGTGTGTGAAAATTAGGTGAAAGCATGCTTTCTTAATTTTGTAGCAGAACAAATGGAACTTTAGCTTTGCATGTTAATATGAATGATTTCTTTTCTTTTTTAAATAAACATGACACAAAACTGTAACCATTACTGAGTGTGTGGGTTTTGCAAGACTGCTTGTTTTATTGCTTTTTATGTTGCATACACACAGATGTATCATGTGATTTTACTAATAAATAAATCTACTTGAAAATGAAATCGTTTTGTTGGCGCTTCTCATGTGTCTGTGTGCTGTCATAACAGACTTAACACTGATGCACTCAAATGCCGACCACACCCTGTTTACATATTTGCTCCTGCTCAGACAAGAACAATACCAGATGTTCCCTGTGATGAACTGGTAACCTGTCTAGGGTGTACTGCTTAGCATTTAATAGCAGCTAGGATATACTTCAGTGATGTTCTCCTTAGTTCTACTGGGAACTAAAAGAAAGTGACAATTAAATATATATTTATATATACACAGTCGGTTATTACTTTTTTCAAGATTATAGATAATTTCTGACTAGATAAATTGTGCAACAGTACAAAATTCAGGCATAAAATCAATCTTACATCAGTCTGTGATAATTGGAAACAGAAAATGGCACATTGATTTCAGTAACAGACACAAATAAATAAAAACAAAAAGAGGTGGCAGTTGTGCTTTTAGTTATACACAGTTGATGATCAAATGTCCTCTTCAGTCACGAGGCAGTAGAAGTCTGAACGGGCTCCATAGTTACGTGATCCCAGATCCGACACATCGATGTCGGATGGTTTGGGCTCTGCTGTTGAAATTGGTGCAGCCGGGAGGACCGGAGCCTTACAGGCCAGAGCCTTGTACACAGGCAGGCGAACCCCTGCAGCATAGAAAAATGTACACAAATTAAAATAATCCTATTTAACACGGAAAAAACAGAAACGCTTTAACAGGCCTTCTGTAGGGGCCCAGTCAAGAGTCCTGACCTCAACCTGATTTAGATGTTGTAACATCACCTTAAGAGGGCAATTCACCCCAGACATCCCAAAAAAATTTCTGGGGTACAGTTTAGTAAAGAAGAATGGTCCATAATTCCTCCTGACAGTTGTGTATGTCTGATCTGCAACTGCAGGAAATGCTGAGGTTATTGCTACCATGGGAAGGTCAACCAGTTATTCAATGGAAAAGTTTCACATACTTTTTACACCCTGCACTGCCACATGTGTTTGTTTAAGCAGACTTTTTCTATTGTTGTGACTTTATTAACAGAGCATGTTTTATGACCAATTTATGCAGCAGTTATGCCAAAAGGATTCACACGCTCTTTCTTGCAACTGTAAACAAAAAGGACATCTTTGGCCCCCTTACTGTCTCAAGAGTTAAAGCCAACCTTTTTATTTAAATGCTCCATGGACCTGGAATAAAGAGTTTAATTAATGACCATTTGCCCAACTCTCACCCCATCAGTGTAATAAAAAGGTTTTCAGTGAGGGGGCATGATCTCCAGATCTTTCTAGAAACATGTTAATCTTTGACTGTATGAGTGAATATGAGCAGCATCATTAATTATTTGTCTTGTTTGTACTTGTTTGTCCCTGTGATGGACTGATGATCTATCTATACATGGTGTACAAATCCTCTCAAAAGATGGTAGCTGGGTGAGTCTGGTGAGATTGGTTTAAGTTAGTCACAAGCTAGTAAATGCAGCTGCACTGTTTAACTGAATGACAATATACAAGTGTAATAGTTTTATTTTCCAATTCTCTAGTGATACAAAGGATAACTAAATTAGCAGATTCACATGCATCAGAGATGTAGCAAAAAGTTTGACATTACTTCTGCATTTTTTCATGCATTTCTTGAATTTGCATTCACAAATGAATTTATTTAATTTTGCATGCAACGTTTATGCACCAATGCTAAGAGTGGACTGTTTGTCCAGTAACAGCTGCTCTTACCAAGATCTCCAGCAGGGTCAGCATCAGAGCGGCAATCCAGATAGTCAGGATCAAGGGTCAACATGGGGTCTTTGTCATCCTGGAGCATCGTCTGAGGGTCACCTGCAGACTCACTGCGGAAGATGACTCTGCGGGGCATTGCTAAAGCCAGCTCCTTCCAGAAGACTGACGAAGGAGTCTAAACATCACACACACACACAGCAGTTATACATAATACCACACTTACTGTGTCCATAGCTTTGTGAAATTCAGAAACTTTACTTGTACACATCCTAGAAAGAGAAGATTTTTTCTCTTAACACATTATGTTGTTGGTTTCAAAATAAGTGAATAATTCTGCTACAACCCAAGAAAAGAAAATCAAAAACGTATGTGCATTTATTGTTCTCTGTCTGTAGTGTTTCAGCCTGAGGTCCTGTGACTGTATTTAAGTGGGCAGTACTTATTTTTAAAACAGGTTTGCACATATCTTCAGGCACAAGTCATTATAGTGAAACATTAAAATCTCAATTTTATGACACTCAAATCTGACGAAACACACAATACTGCACACTGCAACTCAACAACAGAAATGAAACTAGCTGATCCTTACAGACACGGTAAAATGTTGCTTTCAAAATAATAAACAAACACTCTTAGACCTCAAACAGTTACCTGCTTCAGTGACAAAGTAATGGCTGTTGCGAAAGCTGAAAATTTTGAGTATCTCAAAAGCCCTCAGGTTTGAAGAGCCAGTTTTCAACAACACTTGGGTTTTATTACAAATTTAACATAACTTCTATTAGAATGTCAATCAAACTACATGTTGTCCTTGCAAGGGTAACATGTACAGCTGATACCCAGTTATTTTTTAGGGTGTGTTGTGTGAAAAGTTGAACGAGCAAGCCTGACTGAACATCTTACCACAGAGTTGTGTCTCCAGGTGAGAAAGGTGAGGCGATGCTGATGCTCACTCAGCTGCTGTTTGATCTCAGCACTCATGCGTCTGGACTGACCCTCCAACATGATGAGGATGGGTTGCTGACATATCTCCAACAAGTGCAACAGGCCCTGTCTGAAACCACACAGCCACAGCCATCAGAGGCATGCCAGCGTACTGAACCGCAGCAACACTGACCTCAGGTGGTACAATTTAATCATGCAGTTGGAACTCTGCTCTGATTTTTACTCCTTATATTGAAGAGAGATGTTAAAGCCATGCATGAATGTGTGAGCCTAACCGGAAGTTGTTGGAGCACCAGTCCTGTTCAAGATAAGCATGAGAGAGTAGCACGATGAGACGACGGGAGCGGCTCATGTTCATGAGGAGCTCTGCAGAAGGTTCTAGGTTATATAAAAAAGACAGTAAATACACAAAACATTTAATGTAACTCCTGTGGAAACAGAAGCCAATGCTAAAAATGAAAATAAGCTATGAGGCACAAATTTAAATCGGCATTATATAAACATATGTCCCCTCTACGTGATCTTACCTGCACCAGGTAGGATGTCGTTGTCATTGAGGTGCACCTTGTACCCACTTTTATTTTCCAGGTGAGGTTTGAGAATAAAGTTGACAAACTTCCTGTCATAGTCATTGCTCACATAGGAGATGTAGGCATCATAGAGTTTCCCATCTGAGGATGTGGACACAGAAACACATCACGTCTGTTAAAATGATACTTTTTACAGGAGTGCAGAACTCTCATGTCACTTTATTGTAAGTCTCACCGTTCACTTCATACTCTCCGTATGAGTTCCTGTACCAGAGTTTGATGTTCAGGTGACACCTGGCGTACACGACACCAGCTACTCCCAAAAGGATGAGGAGGATGATAGCGGCAATAACAGCAGCCGTGTGGCTGGGATTGCCTGACCACAAAAATGACAAATAATAACATAACTTAGCATCAAAATAGAGAACTCAGTGGAAATAAATCAAATTGGTGTTGTTTCTACAAGTAAACTGTAAAACTGGATCCTTGTAGCCACATTGAGAGAAAAATTTGGTTTCAATACATTCAGAAATCAGAGACACTTTAACCCTTTTCACTAATCAAAGTAAGCCAGATTTTTTTATTTTCCAGCGAGGGTACGCAAGAAAAACATGTTAACTGGAAGTCTTGTAGCATTAACTGACCCATTTCCTTAGTAACAATCTAAAAAGTAACTGCATGACTGAGAATGAGTTCAGTCATGCGGGAGTCCAGAGCATTCATTGCTACTTCGTTGAGTATGTTTATGTCAATAAAAAAGTCATAAAGAAGAAACGGTGACCCCTTCTCAACACGATCAAGCAATGCACATTTGCTGTCATGAGTGCACTGAAGAGGCATCTCTAGGGAATATTTCTAGATGTGAGACAACACCTGAAGGACCAAACCTGATGCTGTGAAGCACATGTTAAAATTCAACTGTGTGCAAAGTCTTCATCTATTCCTCCACCACATTCTACAGATGTCCTTACATGTACATGTGTGAAAGTGGATTATTAGGCAAGATGAAACCCATCAGTTTCTCAAATCTTTCTTACCTGAACTCTCTAGGCTGAAGTCAGAGGAAATGTTCCTCACTGTGCAGCTGTAGAGGCCAAAATCTTCCGGGTCTCTTATGGTGATCTCCAGTAAACTACTTACGATCAGTTGTCCAGCACCAGGAGACCTTAAAAGAATAAGAATAAAAAACTTGACTACCTTCTCCTGCAACAATAACCTTGATTCAAGTACAACTGATGGAAACAAATATTGTTAAAGCTTCAAATGACCATGATGATGTGTTATGTAGGTAGAGTGTGTGGTTGGTTATGGGCTGGCCAGCTTTACTCCAACGCAGAGTGGTGTCACATTGTTCATCTGATGGGTCCCAGAAGAGAAAAGCGGTACAGTTGAGTTTCACTGTAGATCCCACATTCCTCCTGAGTTTGGTCAAGCCTTCCTTTGGTTTAAATTCTGGAGCCTTTAAGCACTTAGACTCTGTGCACAGAAATAAAACCCTGTTATCTGTGTTCACTGTGAGAGCTCCAGACAACAGAGGCCTTCATGAACTGTAGCGGCTGACAGTGCTTCTGTAAAGCATACGGAAACAAAAAGGCATCCCTGCAGGTGTGTCAGTTCATCCATCCGCTTTAACCCCTGTTTCACACACATACAGTGTCACACCGCTATCACATAGTTTGAGATTACTTTATTACAGCTACACATGTACATAACACTTACCTTTAACAATGAGGCTCACGGTGAATGATGATGTGCCGTTTCCTTCTTGCATGCACGTGTAATTTCCTTGATCGTTCAATGTGACACTGGCAAAATCAAGGAAGGTCTTTCCCTCTTGCTTCAGGAGCTGCAGACAGTCCTTCTGCCAGGTCAGCTGGATTTGAGGGGAGCTGTTAGGCTGAACAGACTCCAGAGGACACTGCAGTCGATATGGAGGGCCTTGCTGTCCAACATAAAGCACCTGCTCCTTAAACCTGCTTTCATCCACACAAATCTGGCCTACAACGGAGACACAGGGAGTTGTGTTTTGAGATATGTTGCTAACAATATATAAGATTTTCTCTCCTAGTTTTGATGCTGGTAGCTCAACCTGGAGCACATCCTGACAGTACTGACCCTACACAAATGCTGCCATTTCCTTATTTTATAATCTGCAGCCCATACATGGGTTTACCACAGAATATTACACTAAACAGTAGTATGTAGCTTATATCGTATCCACTTGTGCAAAATCCCCTGATTTATTTAATATAACTAAAGTGATTAATACCTTAAAACTGCTCTTCTTCCTTCAGAGAAACTACTCTGCATACTTTCCCAGGAGCAGTAAAACTGCGTGTCTTCAACGGCGCCTTTATGTATAAGTGTGGTTAATGGTGCATGGAGTTATTTAATCGTTCAACCTGCCAGCAAGTGAGTGCTTTTCTGTCTTTATATAGGCTATACGTTTGTAAAAAGTACAGACAAAGGTTTGGACGCACCTACAAATCTAATTGGTAGGTGCGTCCAAACCTTTGACAGGTGCTGTACATACAATGCATGCTATATGCAAAGTTTTTAATCACAGAAGCATCTGGGTCCAAAGTCCGGATCTGATTCTGTTGCCAGGCAAATCATGTGACTTACTGACACTGCACACTCTGACCCCACGTGCACCGACCTGGTACTTCTACCCCTCCGAATAAAAAGCTGTCATTCGAGGTTTTTGAAAATAAAGAAGATTACTCTTATAAGCTCTCAGCGGATTAAAAAAATGTGTCGTTTCTTTAAAAGAAAAACGAATTGTATCATTTTGTTCATCCTTACCGACTGCAATGAAAATGTTGTTCAGGAAGCACACGAATATGAAGGCAACTAAAATCACAGCCATGAGCCAAAAATTTCCTTGTCGTCCTTCCAGAGTTTTGAAATTAAGTTCCCCGAGAGCTTCCGTTAACCTGCATTGTTAGTGAAGACGACGTTTAAATGTGGGCTATTGTTTGTACAACTTTGTTTTTCTCGCGAAGTCACGGCGGAGACTACATAGAAGCCAGCCGTCTATTCCACCTACACCTGCTAGGAGCCAAAAGCTCTGATGATTGGCTCCTCCTGTTCACGTGACCCTCACACCGGTTTCTACCTGCATGATTCTAAAAATGTCTCAAATGTGGCTGAGTTATGATAACAAATACCTCTTTCCAATATAGTTATTTATAGTTATAGTTATTTGTGCGTATTTTACCTGCACAGGTCTATCCAACGCAGCCCATTGGAATTCTGTTTGGTGCGCCTTGTTGGCCACCCTTCATGCGAAAATAGCTTCGGTTTATCCCATAGACATGCCGCACTGGTCCCCGGCGCCATGTTGGTCCTGGCGAGTTACCAATAGGACTGAACGGAGGATGCCTGGATCCTCTCCAGTTTTGGGCTTAACAAACCGTAACACTCACATGTTAATATGATCATCAGCACCACGAATTATTTTTATAGTAAAAATTAGCAACTGTTTCTATGTTTTGTTTTTCAATTTCAGGCACTTGTTTGCAATATAATGCTAGCCTGTACAGGTCCCACTAAGTCTGACAGTATCTGAATGATCCCAGAGCCTTTTTAGTGAGCTGCTACAGGATTTGCTGTGTCCATTTCTTCAAACTTTATTGCTCAGTGGTTGGAGTTTAAGTTTATAGTATGATGTTTAAAAAATGACAATGGGGCTCAGAATATCACAATAAAACAGATGTAGCCTACTTATCGTCTAGGCCTATAACAAAGTAGGCTGTAATACTTAAAATCAAGATTGTTTTAAATTTTTGAAATACATAAATATCTATAAAATCTAGGCAAAAACAATCAAAATAGCCTACTTTCCATTTTTGATTTTATAACTTAGCAAATTCGAAAGTTCAACTAAGACATAGGCCTATTTGCACACATTCTGAATAAAAAAAGACATTTTGAAAATTTTATTTTTTTAATACAAAATATAATGCAAAACATTTTAATTTACAAAACACACCATCAGAGCCTGCCTGTAATAAAGCAAGAAAGCATAACAACCTCTTTTTGTTTTACATTGTAAGGCAATATCATAAACACAATCAGCACTCTATTTGTATAGCAATATAAATTATCTTTAATCTTTCAGTAGATGGCTCACAAATACAGTTCCAACACTGAGCTCTTGGTGCATTTTCAGTAATTAGAAGGACATTAAAGGTGCAATTGATAATATCAGTTAGTCTAATGCACACAAGAAAAAGAAAATTACTTGTCTTCAAAGTCCATTTTATAGACGGAAATCCAGCCAGCACATCTGACAGCAAACAATGAAACAGAGCCATGACCTTCCATCTGAACCTTTAAGGGAGATGATTAATGGCCTTCAGACTGTCTCAACAACACTGAGATAGTGTGAACACTTGAATGCACAAGGCAACACTTGGTTAATTTTTTCAGAGTAAATATGTTCCATTGAAGTGAGTGAATGCTGTCATGCTTCAAAAGACCTGCAGGAAAGAAAAAACAAATATTGGTCTGTATGTGTTGCCATGTTGATGGTTATTCATTTTAACATTTTATAATGAAGCGCAACTGGTTTAGAGAAGTTAGTCAATATTTCTAAACATCACATTTAGCAAAGAAGGGAAAATATGCAAGTGGATTCATAAATCCACCGATCCTTCTTGCACCTGGTTTTTAGCCTTGCATTGCAGTACTTCCTGTTGCTGAGCAAATATTAATGTTAACTTATTTATTACAATATAATATTACATTACAAAACCTGCACTTGTCCTGCAGAACTGGTGCGGTGCAAATAACCTAAGAATCACATTTATTTAATCATTATAAAACGGATTATGTGTTGCAATGGAGACCGTCAATCTAAGATTTTATTTCTGATGGCAAAACCATTTTTAAAGCTACAGTAAATCGGACAGATGTGTGTCTGACTGGTGTTTTCAGTCAGATGCGGCTTAATTTGTTGAGTCTTTTGCAGGATATCATTCATGCCCATAACAATGGCCTGACACAATTATTCTTTATCCTAACTGTTTATCGTTCCTCTTTTATCTATTTTTAATTTATATTGGCACAATACAATCTGCTTTTAGGAACTTAAAAACCTTTAAACTTAATATTATGATTTATAGTAATTGAACTAATCATCCATATACATAGTTCAGTTCCAGAGAAACTGTTAATAAGCATTTATCTTTGAGATCAGTGCAAATGTTGCAGGTTTATAATACAGGTAATACATCAAAAATATAATTGTTAATTTGCAGACTTGTTCCTTTAAGCAGCAGGATCCACTGATATAACCTTCTTCTAATAACAAATTCAGTACTAATAGCAAATTTAATCTGTAGACTTTTAGGAAATTACTAGAATCATCTTTAATCTAAATTATATAAGAAACTTGAGTGAACTACCCACCTGTGATGGAATCAAATTTCCTTGTTGCAGAAAAGCTTTACTATTATAATGACCTTGATAAATGAGATCTTTTGTGGATTATGGTCAAAACCAATGATCTTAAACTATTTAATCTTACAGGATTAAGAAAAAACTCAATAGGTATATGATGTGTTGCAACATGCTTCTATTTCTTTACTTACTTCAGTTCCTCTTTTAGTCTGTCGAGTTTATCAAAAAGTTTGTCATTCTTCACCTGTAAAGGGGCGCTTGGTACAAACCAAGCTGTGATGAATTTGAATATGACGACGACGTGCTGCAAACGAAGTAGACAATGTTAAAAATTGGATCCATTTTACAAAAATTTGAAAATACAAAGGAGTTTTAATATTATGGTCTTGTATTTTATCTGACGCTTTGAAAAGGAGGCAAGAATGTTGTTGAGGCTTACCTCAAAGAGGATGACAAATGCAAAGCGCACAGCTAAAATCAGCCAGAACTGTGGGGTTAAACTGTAATCGCTGCTCCTGTAGTCTTTATAGCTGTAAATAGAAATGTCGAAAGCTTTTATGTTCTTTTTCCGAAATATCAATACATGGAGGATTACTGTGGGGAAAAGCTGTCATAGCATCCAGTTAAAGCTGCACAGTACCTGCGTAGCACCAGACATTACCTTGAAACTAACATTTAAGTGTATCTCAGACACATAACACTTTGGCCCAATCTCCATTCTCCAATTCTTAACCCTCCCCATGTATTAGATTGAGACAGGTCAATAACATTGCTATTTACGAAAAAGGCAACTTTTTTGTACAAGTCTTTTAGCACCATGTTTATTTCCTGCTTGAAGTATAAAACTCCTCTTACCCCTTTGCCATGAACTCTGCATCAGAAAACCCTAAGCTGAAAGGTGTATTCACCCCTTCCCCTTCACCCCTCCCCTTGCTCCGAAAGAGAATCGAGACACCCCTTCATCTCTCATGAACATGCGAAACGGAGTGGAAGGGCTAAGGGAGATTGTGCATTAGTGACCCTGGTGGTGGCGCAATAAGTGCTTTGGATTCTTTGACTTAACTTTCGACTTGTTCCAATCTCAATATCAGAAACATTACATTACATTCACTTGTGGAAAAAC
>JAVQJG010238807.1:0-16199 GCA_036024015.1 Craterocephalus amniculus | reverse complement strand
TTTTTTTCATGTAATTGATTTTAGTTTAGAAAAATCAGAGGAATTATCAAAGGAAGACAAGAGAGGAGAGAAGGTTACAGAGAAACTTAAGACGAGTCAACATTGGGCCAACTTTTACTGGCTGGAGAGATCCCAGAGAAGAGGCAGGATGAAGACAGATGTTAGATTAGCTGTTCGCTATGCGCAACAACAAAGTACGGAAATCAGCCAAAATTCAATCATGTTATTAGAAGATTTTATCGTTTTTGTGTTAAAGGTTTTTTGAAATGTATCATGCTGGGAATCTTTTAAGCCTTTGATACTAGACGTGACCAGTGCTGTTATATCAGCGAGTGTCCAGTTAAAGAGTTTATTTGGAAATTAAACTCATTCACGTGAAATCCTGAAAATAAAAGATGGAAATACCAAACCCCCTTGTCTTGTGTCTGTAATCAGAATAAAACGTATTTTATCGTAGCTGAATGTATCCGTTTTGTTTCATGTCAGGGACTCGGTGTCGGCCGGAGCCACGCTGCAGAAGGTCTATAAGATGCTGCCTCTGCTGGCCAACAACAGGGAGCGGCGGGGCATCGCTCTGGACGGAAAACTGAAGCACGAAGACACCAACCTGGCTTCATCCAGCATGTCAGTAAACCCTGGAGCTCCAGCCCAGCAGACGGCGTCCGGCTGAGACCTTCAACGTTGCAATGTTTGTGTTGTCTTTCAGCATCAAGGAGGGTGTGCTGAAGGAGGTCCTGGGAATCATGGTGTCATACAAAGTCACGGTGAAGCTCGTCGTCGGCAGGTCAGTGTCGGAAATCACAGATTCCAGAAGCGAAAAATCTCTCTGTTTTTTTATTGTTCTGATTTACATCTTTGTCTCCAACACGCTGACAGCATGATGGGATCCAGGTCAGTTCCTTAGTCCTTCTCTCAGAGATAAAAACTTCTGTGTTAGGACTGGAAAATATTTTTACAAATCCATTTGGCATTGGCACTGTATTTATAATGTAATGTACGTAGCGTCTCATTTATTATTGGTTAATCTGCTCAATGTTTACTTATACAAACTTATCTTTATTCGTTTTGACTGATTTCAGATTAAATTGGACAAGTTTTCAAGTTTGCAGAACAAAAGGGATTTATGATTATATAAGTGTTCTTCAGTTAGTTTACCAAATAAAAGTATTAATAAACAAACATGTTTACATTCTTCTTGTCATTTTTTCTGTGCTGCAGTGAGGTCGGTTTGGAGATTCCTTTCAGACTGATGCATCCTAAACCGGATGCAGGTAAATCATTATGGTTACTTTCCTCATCAGATCACATGATGTCCATTCCTGTACTTGAAAACTCATTTACACATTAATCTTTGTGGTATTTCTTATTTTTCTTTTTCCTGTTGCTGTGGACAGTGAGGGACAGGTAAATATGCAGAATCATTGCCTTGTATATCTGTTTTGTAGAGGTGAATGTGAGTTTTTGCTGTGAGGACAGATCAGGCATCAGACTTGCTGAGGATGAGTATCCTTGTGTTTGTGCTTTTTGTTGTGGACAGTTTTTTCCAGGAACAGGATGTTATTCCCAGATCTTTTATCCCTGCATCAGCAGAGTCCTCATCAGCAGCATCAGCTGTCCTCTGTTTGACTTTTTAATCCTCTGTCTATGTGTGTGTTTGGGTGATGAAGGGCAGGTAAAAGCATATGTTTGGGTAAACATCCACCACAGATGTACCTGAAATTACTAAATTGATGTAAATGCTTCAGTTCCATTTGGACAGGATTAACACATGGTTGTGAGGTTAAATCTCCAATGTGGGTTCTGGTAATTTAATCCATCATTCGGGATGGATTTAGGAATTATCTGAATTTTGTCAAATTTAATCTAAAATTGACAAAATAGAAACCCAGTAAAGATGCTCCAGCTTCACTTGCTCAAAGATCTTTGTTAAATCTGCATAAAAGTAACTTTGATTGGATCTATAGTGTTTTTTGTTTGTAATCATTTTAAGGTAATTTATGATTACATTAAAATTTTTACCCTTTAGTTTATTTAGTTTATTTTCTTTATGTTTTTCATGTTAAGCACATCGAACAGCTTTTTACAGTATGTGAAATTTCCATCTTAAAATCATGATTTTTTGGTTCCTGATATCACAGCTGACGTGCTTCTGATGTGCATCCAATGTCCCGTTCCCACTGAGCGGTACGGTCGCCTACGCTATTTTGAGCATTTCCATTATAGAAGTGTCCCATAAACCCATATCCAACTGTACTAACTCTGGGCCCCTTTCAGTTGTGGGTCCATCAGAAAATGGTACGGTACGGTTTGGGCTGAGCTACTGGCGTCACACATCACACAAAACAAAAACAAAACAACTCCCAAAGCAGCGCGACACAAACAGTAAAAAACGTCTCGAAACAACAACAGGGTCTGGTTCTGACCCGGTCTCTGGGTCTGACCGGGGTCTGGAGCTTCAACATTTCCTCCAGCAGTTGGTGATGAAGTCATGTAAAATGATCTGGAGTTAATTAAAACTGATATAGAAAGATAGATCCGACTGCCACTCACATGCCGGGTGGCAGTCAGACAAGCAGTGGAAAAACCTTCTGAATGGGCTGGACCATTCAGGACCGTACCAAACCGTACCCAACCGTACCAAACCGTACCAAACCATACCAAACCATACCGAATCAAACCGTAACCCTCAGTGGAAACAGAAGTTATGACTGTAGGATTCTGACCTGTTTGGAATGAGGCTATTGGATCATTGCTGTTGTAGGCAGGCAGTCATGGAGTTATGAGCGGTAAGTGTAAAACAGTATTAATCCCATCTAAGTCAGGATTTGTGTCTGGAAAAGAGCCAGTTTCATGCAGACCTCCGTCTGTTCCCGCCATCAGCTGATTCTCTGCTTTTTCCAGTGAGCTGGAGGAGGAAATGGTGTTCGAGGAGTTCAAACGCTCCTACCTGAAGGGCATCATCGGAGACGATGACGATGAGGAGGGCAACGTGTCGGGCGGTGACGACGTGGCCCCCAAAGAGAAGTAGAGGGGAGCCGGTGGGGAAACAACCAGCTGAGAGGTTCGGGCGACGCAGAGTTTGTGGTAGAAAAAGCTGGAGCTTTTAAAGGACCGTTTCTGTGATGTTGCACGTTTTATGAATGCATGTAATCAGCTCCCATCCTTCAGTCTTTCCTTCCTCCCCCACTGGTTGTCAGATCTTCAGCAACGGTCCTTAAATTGGGAGAAATAATTCCTTAACAGGATTTGTATGATTATTTTTAGTGCTTTTGTATTTCTAGTGCCACGGTTAAAAGGCTGCCTCATGTATGTTCAGATTTAAAGCAGCAGCTTCAGGGTGGGGGTCATGTCATGTCTGTTTTCTACATCCACATTTTGCTGTTACAGTGTTACAGTTTGGATGTCCCTGTGATCATTAAAGTCGTTCTGTATTTGACGCCTGCTGCCGCTCAGTTTACATCCATGTATAGATGTGCATGTTGTTTGGCTCCAGAAGGAGGAGCGCTGCTGTGTTTTTAAACTCTGTAACAATAAAACCTGCCCCATTTACCCCTGAACTCACTCTTCTTTCTCAGCACAAAGAAAAAAATGCCTTGAAGTACATTTCTAGTCAATTTTTAAAAATTCAAAAAGTTGTTTCTCCCAAGACTCCACCAATGATTTTTTAAAATAATTTTATTGTATAAATTTACAAGGTATACTTCAGGTAATGTCACTTTTCATCTGAAACAGACTCACTGAAACAAAATGTTTAAATTAAAGAATCTGCTTTGGTTGCAATCAATGTCTTTTACTATTTATGCATCACACGTTTGAAAAGACATGCAGACAAAGGCTCTAAAACAAAACTCCTGCAAGCAGATCTTAAGCATTAAATGTAAATCTACTCTGAAACTGAAAAATGCTTTTAACACGTTTAACATTGGAGCAGCTCTGAACCTCCACAATAGACGGCGCAAATTTGCAGATGTTGACCAGGTACATACAAGCCTACTGTTGAATCAGAAGCATGAATTCTTCTCTACGTTTAAAAGAGGGGTATTTTTCTTCATCTTTTCTTTATTTCTTCATTCTGAATCTTAAGTTCTGCATGTAAGGCTTTAAGAAGTTTAGTCAAAGGTTGCCTATCCACACTGTAGCTACAGAAAAAAAGTGAAATACATTAATACATGGTCCTAAAAAATAGGGAGGTGGTGAAGCGAAAAGAGGCCGATTCCCAGAATTTCATATGTTAGAAAATGAAAAATAAAAATGAAGAGTTGGTGTTCAGGATGCTTTCTTGTGGGTCAGAAATCCCAACTCGATAACCCATTGGAGCCAGTACCCCATAAAAGCTAAGATAAATGCGAGAAGTATTAGCATCGAATTAGCTAATACTGTTTGCTAGCTACCAGAATTGTGCTTCATTCATTTCAAACATCTCCCCTTTACAATCAAAAATCACTTTACTCATACAACCCACGTGCTTTCAAAAGAAAACTTCGTGGAAATAAAACATGTGGACTTGGTTAAGAGCCACAATGCTAATAGAGGCAAACTCACATGACAAGTTAAGCTAGCCAAACTGATTAACTTCATAGCTCTATGCTGGAAGTCCATACTGCTGGTGTGTCACTTGTTGAAACTGTAAAATATCTAAATATTTTTGTTTATACAGACTTTAAACACATCGTAAAGCTCCTTACTGTCGTGTTTGGCCCTCAAGCTGCTTCCCTTGCTTTGTTGTTTATTTTGTTCACAGTCTTCAATTTCATACTTTTCTTAATTGGTGTAACGATGCAAAAGGTTTCTTTGATAAAAGCCCCAAAGGAAAAATGAATATCGCAATTTAATCCAATTTAACCTGAACAGGACAAGAGCACCAATCCATTCAACAGTTGACCTCATGCCATAATTACTGATCTCATATGGGTGCAGGACTGGAAATAAGACTAATTTAAGCCAGGAGGGGGAAATCAATTAAGTATTCTTCAAAATCTGGACAAAAGAATCAGACTGATCAACAGACTGGCATCTATTCGGGCAGCTAAGACCACCAGCTTTATAAAACACACAATACTGTTCTGACTATTCTGGCATAAACCTTCATTCAGAAAACAAAAAAGGGTGCAAATACCCCTCCTTTAAAACGTGTTTTTCAAAATCACACAGAGAATTTGATTGGGTGTCTGGATGCTTTGTCTAAAAATATGCGACTCGCAACAGCTAATTTGTTGGCATGGTACTATTAGCTGAAGGACCCTCCCACCCAAAGCCACCATCAGGAAATGATTTCATGAAAATGTGATGTCGGCCGAGGGGTATGTCGCAGGAGTCGGGGTGCAGCAGGTACCCAGAAAACGAGCTGGTGCTTTCTCTGTCCACTACCATGCCGTTTGTTGCGGCGTCCTTTACCTGCAGCCATACCCTGTCTCCCATGGAGAGGTGCAGGACAATCGTCTGGCTTGTGGTTGCCTGGTTTGATATTTCTGTTACTTTGACTACAGGATAGAAGTTTAGGAAAATACCAGCTTTAAGAGGTTTCTGGGCAGTGGCCAGGTGGAAGGAGAAGACATAAGTACCGTTGATGGGGGCAGTGTAAATCCCCATTGATGGATTGAAATGTTCCTGCTGGTTGGTAAGGATGTGTGGGAACGCTACAGGCCAGTTTGGAGGTGGAAATGACTGGTTGAGACATGCGGAGAATGCAGACTGGATTCTTGGGGAGCAGGGACCAGGTGGTCCCATGAGACCCATATTACCCTGGTCACCTTTCAGCCCCATAAGACCCTGTGTACCCTGTGAACCAATGTCACCTTTATCCCCTTTAGCACCCTTTTCTCCTGGTTTCCCATCCCTACCATCTGCTCCATCAGTACACTCACATATCCCCTGTTCACCCTGGTCACCCTTTTTACCATTTACACCTGGCTCTCCAGGTTTACCTAGTTCACCCTTATCACCCTTCACACCCTTGGGTCCCACAGAACCCTGAACTCCAGGCAGGCCTCGGGCTCCAACTGGTCCAGGTGGCCCTTGAAGTCCTGGTGCACCTGGCACGCTCTCACAAGTGGCAGGGCATGTGCCGGATTCTCCGGCAGGACCCTGTTGCCCCGGAGGTCCCATTGATCCTTGGTCTCCTTTCTCCCCTTGAAACACACAAAACATATTGATTATTGTTTATGGATTAAGTCAGATATTTACATTTGATGTTAATTATCAGATCAATGAAAATGGTATGTTTTCCTAAGAAAAGGTCCATAAACTTTTGTATACCCTAAGCCAGGGGTCTGCAACCTTTCCAAACTAAATTTTTCTTTTTTCTTTTTTTAAATTTTGTTTTCTATAGTTTCCAAACTCAATGATAAGATAGATGGATCTAAAAGAATATTAGGTTACTGGTCTTTTTAATGTCATTTTGTTGTGGAAATCCAGTAAAATTACTTCATGGCTGCTAAAACCTGCTTCTGTCACAATATATATTAATTTAAGGACATTAATTAGTCCTTTATCATTTTCAGCCTTGTTACTAAGAGCCAATGTGGAAGACCCAAAGAGCCACTTGTGACTCTGAAGCTGCAGGTTGCAGACCTGTGCCCTAACCTTTTAGATTACATTGTATAATCTTGCCTGACAACAGTCTGATCATTGTCTGAGAGGTGCTTTGCGATCACATTGCCATGAATTGGCGCTATAAACAAAAAAAACGGAATTGAATTGAATTCACCTTTAAACCCACGCTCGCCCTTTGTCCCAGTGAAACCAATCATACCAGCTTCTCCCTTCTCTCCAAAATCTCCCTTCTGACCTGTGACAACAGAAAAACATGGAGGTTAATGACACATTTGACAGAAATGATGAATGATAAATGTGTGAATGGTAAATAAATATTTCGAGTACAAGTCAGACTATAGAAATACAGACTTGGCTCAAAAATGAGCTGCAGCTGAGTTTTTGTGTTAAAATCCAGCTTGAGGTTGGACCTTATAAAAATGTGCTTTTGGGTCTTTACCCATGTAGACCGATGATTAAAGATTCAAATGCACTTCACTTGACTCCATGAAGGGATTAACCACCAAAGACAGACTGGCAGGTATAGTGAGGGAGATGCACCAGCATCATTTCTGGTGAAGGGAGAATTAGCTGGGAGTCAAACCTGCTCACTTACATTCCTATCTTCATTTGTAACGAGCTGTTGGTCCTGACCAAAAGAATAAGATTGTAAATGCATGCTGTCAAATTCTGTTTCCTTGCCTGGGCTCACCCTGGGGACAGGGTAAAGAGAGCGTTTATCACGGATGAGCCCCGGCAGAGCTGATGTACTCCAGGTCATCCAGAGTGTCCTCCTGGAAGACCAGATATTTGTCAAAGTGTCGTGGGAAACATTATGGGAGGAAATTTGAAACTACTAGGACTTTTCCTTTAGTTGAGTGTAACAGCCGGAGATGTGAAAAGGCTCTTTGGAAATTGTATCATTGGGTCATGAAGGGGGAGCATCTAGGTTGTTCACACAGAAAGGGAAAGGGTGCCGCTGGCAGAAATATGCACTTTGGCAACTTTTTTAGAGGATTGGTCTGGTTTGGGACTGAGGCAGGGAAGATTTCTCCAAATCAGAGAATCTCTCAGAAAAGCTGCCATAGTTCATGGCATGACTCTGGCTCGGTCGCCCATCACCACCATGACATTTAGCATGAGAACAAGTATCTGGCTGAACTTTAGAGGCACAGACTTCATCCCCAGAGAACATCTGCAGACAAAAGCTTAACGCAGCAGTTTAAATGCTTCACATCCAGACTAGAGTATAAAAGGATCTTCAGAAAGATCTGGATAAACCTATTCCAGGAGATCAAGGTCTATAGGACGATTATTACACACAGTGGCGTGAAACTATATTCTGTATGTGTGTTATTGTTGTTTACATCAGATCTTCTAACAGTTCAACCTGCTGGGCTTTGCATAGGGATGATCTGAAGTGTGTAACTCACCCTTTATCCCCTGAGGTCCTGTGAAGCCTCTGTAGCCTTTAAATCCCGTTATCCCTCTTCTTCCCGGGCTTCCAGGTTCACCTGAAGTCACATTTAGATAATTAAAAACAAAACCAACACATCATGTAACTCAATCAGAATTTTGTCTCTGTTTTCATTTTTTCCATAGTGAAGTATCCAACTATTATTTCCAGAGGCCAAGCATGGACCAGGGCTTTCTACACTGTCTGACATTATTGGTTCTACATAAACTGGCTAGAAAATCAATGCCTCTTCATCCTATTGTGTTTAGGTCCTATTATATGTATGAGGAGGAATCACCTCATGTACTATTCTTGCTGTCTACAGAATATGTAAAGCATCTGACTTTCCTCATTAATAAGATTATAGTTTGGATTATTTACCTTGAAATAATTCTATCTAATATATCTAATCTATAATTCAATTCAATTGCAAACTTTCCTTTTTCCAGCATCCATGTCTTGAGATTCTAAATATTAAATGATTTTCTGGTCTTTATGAGTCAGAAAATGACTAAGATGGGAAATATTTAAAATAGTTTTCCCATGAGCAGCATTGGTTTAACATTCATCATCTTTATAAAATCTTTCTGTCAGTCTGCTGATCAGGTTTCAGATTACAGAGGCTGCTTGTGAACAGCCTGATATCTCAGTGTAAGTGAAATCTAAATCCAGATTTAATCTGAAACATGTGTTACATTGTCATATTTTTAACATGCCTGGGGGGCCCCGGTCTCCACGGTCTCCTTTGGGTCCCACAGTTCCTTTGCAGCGCGAGCAGATGCAGAAGAAGGGGATCTGGTCGATGGGCGGGGGTACCGGTGCGTTGAACAGTATGTCGCAGATGGCCGTGTCGGGGTTCGGGGGCATCTGCGTGTCGACGGGCAACATCCGCAGCGTGTCGGTGCCTTCGGTCATGTTACCTCTGGGGGGCCACGGCTGTCCTGGCTGTCCAGGGGGGGGCATCATGGGGGATATACTACGAGTGTTGGGCGACCATGAGGGCCTTTCCTCAGACGACTTCCCCTTGCTGCTTCCAGACCAGTGGATGGTTTTGGGATCGGACGTGGAGCCTTCCTCTTCGGAGGACGAGTACTTGGAGATGTTTGGCAGCAGCATGGCTGAACCGACGGAGCAGAGGAGCAGAAGCCCGAGAAGTCTCCACAACATCTGTAAAAAGACAAGTTATTTTATTTGCTGTTACTTCACACATTCAACCTCAAAAAGCTGTTAATGAATTTTCTGGTTAGATCACTCAGAAAACAGATATTTAAGTTTAAAAGACAAGTTTAGTAGATTTTACTTCTGCTAAAACATAATCATGTTTTCAGGTAATTTCTTGGGAGGTGGAAAGAAAAACTCACCGCTGGGTTGGAGTCGCGCAGCATCTTCTGCAGAAGGTTTTTGGGAAGGTGAGCTGGATGGGAGAAGCTTTGATGCCTTTATAAGCCTCGCCCAAAACAAAACTTCTTTCAGGTTCGGTCTCACCTGGCGGGCCGTCAGACAAAAGGATGAGGACGGGGGGAGGAGGGGAGGTGTGTCTTCATTGTCCTGCTGAAGAAGAACTGGGCCCCGGCCTGCGATGTGACCTCCTTCACCATGAAACAGCAGAAATACAGAAAGGAGAGACGCTGTTCCGTCTATTAATCCATCATTCTCCACCTTTTCTCTTTTCTCCTACAATTTAAAACACATATATACATATTTCTGATCTTTCATTTCTTATTTACAGCCTCTGCAGTCTGAATATTCTGTATTTACATGCAGTAACTAGTAATCTCCACTGAAGTAGGTTGTGGAACACATGTATCAAACATGTGGGGCCGCATACAGAGCAATCAGGTCTCCAGAGGGTGGACCAATCATACACCAGCATAATAACCTTTGATGTGAAAAATGCAGGTTTTCCCTTTGTTTTACTACAAATAAAAACATTTTTGAAAACCTTTAGTTAACCCTTAAAACTCCTTTAACATAAAAGTCCACGTAAAAGCTAAACCCTTTTAATCCAAGTCAGCATGATGTTACCAGGACAGCCTCAGTCGTCAGATTATGAGGCTAAATGATGCAAAAAATAAATGTATTGATGGATGAACCAACATAAACACCAATCAGAACAAGAAAACGGGATTTATTACTGACAATATTTTTGTAGAAATAACACCCAGATCAACTGTAACCAACTTTTTCTCATCCCATCATCATTTTCTCAAGTCTTAGAAACTATGTTTTCTATTTCCAAACTGCTACTGTTTCCCTCCATTCCCCACTAAACCTGCTCCAGCTCAGCTTGTGGCTTTTATCCAGCCACAGAGGACAGTTTAAGCTTTCTGACTGGTGGACAGCTGGACATCATCATGTCCAGGGCTAAGTAGTAGTAGTAATAGTGATGAAGATGTGATAAATAATGGTGTGATATGGATCATCATGGTGGATTTACCAGATAGAGGCTCTGAAAAACACTATATGTTGTGGCTGGATGGAAACCTCCTGGACCGAGTAGAAAGGTCTGGATAACTAACCTGGACCACCTGAAGGGGAAGTTATCCATCAGTTATCCACAGTTGGCTGGTTTTGCCCCCCAGGTCATATGTCTGACCCTCTGCTGCAGAGGAGGCAGATGATGAAGCTCTTCTTGGTGCACTGGGCCTCACAGGAGATGCAAGGAACGCAATGTTTCAGTAAATCCTGTTACTTTCCCCCCACCTCCCTCATTAGCCAGCCTGAAGGCTCCTGCTGGCTGGAAACTTTGCTGAGGGATGCCCAGCACATCCCAAGGAGCGAAAGGTTTATTTAGTTCATGTGTTTATTTTCACATAAATTCAGAATCACAAAGTTGCTGTAAACATCGATACTGATGTAAAAAAACAAGGCCTGTAAAGCTGCAAGCCTGCTGGTAAAAACAGGCTTTTTCACACCAGTAAGGGATCTTTTTCATATCTCATGCGGCAGATTTTTATTTAAAATCCTCTGTGGGATGTGTCGATATCTCAACAATCAGGGGTGTGTAGCTTCCCTCACAATACGATCTGATGCGTTTCATAAGCCCGTTCCAGACGTTCCCATTAAACTGGAGGCAGCAGAGCGTGAACAGGCCACGTGTGAATGACCACCGGACATGTGATCTGATGCTCAGAGGAAGCTGATTGGCTAAGATAATGGTTGAATAAATAAGTTTTATCTAGAATAATTAGCTGCTGGGAGAGAGATGCGTTTGGAGCTGCAGCTGAGGCTCCTGCTCTCGGACCGTTGTTAACATAACGCTCCGTGTTTCATATGAGAAAGCCGACCTTGTCCAAAGCAACGCAGGTGTGTTTATATCACACAGTTTAGGTTCAAAACATTCAAAGTGCTTCACATAAAACATTAAAAGAATGACAGATAAAAGCAGCTTATTACAATAAAAGCACATAAAAATTTAACTAATTAAAAGCAAGAGAAGTTAAAAGATTTCATGCACAGATGCATGACTTTTTACCTGGATTTAAAAGTTTCTACATTTGGTGAAAGTTTAATCTCTACGGGCACTTTGTTCCACTTGTTTGCAGCATAACAGCTAAAAGCTGCCTCTCTATGTTTGGTCTGGAACCAGCCGACCTGAGTCTTTGGATCTAAGAGCTCTTGTAGATTTATGATCTCTGAGCGTATCCCAGATGTATTCTGGGTCTGAACCGTTCTGGGATTCATGAACAAGTAGATTAAAATCTATAATGTATAAACTGGAAGCCAGTGTTCAGTATGTTCAGCTTCCATCCTGCAGCAGTATCTACATTACAGATTTTATCCCCATGCTTAAATAATTCATTATTACTGTTTCTTTTGCACCTGCAGATCACAACAATAAAACATTAAAAAGTGGATAAAAGTGAAGGAGAGAGGCAGAAAGCCAAAAAAGTTTGTTTGATGTCTCTACCAAAAACAATAATTAAAAAAAACAAAAAACTGTAACAATATACAGTTCTCACAAAAATTAGCACTAATTAGATATTTTCTTCAGTGTTTCTTAAGTGATTTCTCTGATTTGCTGATCATCCTGATGATGTGATGTGTGAACGAACTGTGACTGTAGGGATGATTATTCTGCACGTCATGCCTGGTCCATCACACACACACACACACACACACACGGGATCCCTCCATGACTTTTAAAGGCACATCTGGATGGAGCGTTGATGCATCACTGCCACAGACTGATGGAGACTCTGATGTTCTGTTACGCCTGAAGAGAGATTCAGATGCATTCAGGGATTCATCTTTAAATGGAACAATGCAGAGTAGAATAATATGTGTGTTTATTGAAATATTGATTTCCTCCAGTTACAAGAAGTCACATCTGTAAGTGTGTCAGAAACTTTAACTGCAGCTGAAAAAGCAGAAAATCACATGTTTTGGTCTTTGCTTATATCTGCAGCATTTTTAGTTACACTACTCCACCTCTCACTGGAAACTTCATCAAGGCCTTCTTGAACCAGTTTGACCTTCTTTTTAATTCTCAGTGTGATGATCCAACCAGGTGATGGAAACCTTCTTCAGAGGTTCAGCTCCACGTTGATGATGAGAATCTGAATCTCATCAGAAGAAGCTCCGCTGGGCTCAGAGAGGGAAGGAGAAGGAGGTAAAGTTGATCCTATAGGATGGATCCATGCTTTCATGATGCTTCCAGCAGATTCTGAACTGGAGCTGAACTGGAGACCAGTTGGTCCAGTTCTGTGTGATTAGAGCCAGTTTATGTCCTACGCTGACAGGAGGGCCCCCGGTGTGTCTGCTGCTGCTGGAGCCCATCATGGTGTGTTCTGAGATGCTGTTCTGCAGACCTTGGCTGATGGACTTCCTGCTGCCTTCCTATCGTCTCCAACCAGTCTGCCCAGTCTCCTCTGGACTTCTGGATGCTTTCTCTTCTCCTCTGGAAACCCTGGAGATAAATACTCAGACCAGCAACCAGAAATCTCCTCTCTTCCTCATCCTGATGCTCAGTTTGAACTTCACCATGGCTCCATGACTACGTTCTGCCATGTGATTGGCTGATTAGATTTGTCACTTTCATCCTCAGCATACGCTTCGATCTTTTAAAAATCAGTCAAAAAAGGCTGAAATGATTATTTTTATCGTGATTTAATGAGGTTGTCATGTTTCATGTTGAATGCATGTGAATGAAGTTTAAAAAGAACATTTCTCTATGATGTCATAGCTTCATCCTGGTCCTTTTCAACAGTTTTTTTTTTGTTTTCTTTAAGTAATATTCTTTTATAATAAATAAAAACAAACAAACTGAATTCTATTTTAATTCGGCAGCTCTCCGGCCAGTAGTTTGGCATCGCGCAACGGTTTCCATCAAATACAAAAAAAAGACCAATCCTATCAGTATGATGCAGAGGTTGCAGCATGCCCAGTTAAACCAGTGTGAAAACATAAACTTGTACATGGGTGCAACAAAACTAGAACAGAAAGTGCATCAGGAGTCTTTTCATCTTCAGAAAACAGGAGTAATCTAACGCCGCCTTCACAAAGAGCAGCCTACTTTTATTTATCACACGTTTTACAGCCGGAACAAAGACTCACTCTGTCCCAACATCTCCTGGGACGCGCCGGATCCACAATATCACCCAGAATAATTAGATATTTGGTGGATTCCTTCCAGTGTGACTGAAAACATGTGGCTTCCAACTCAGAGTTTTCGGCATTGGTCAATTAAAGAACTCAAGCTACGGTTTATTCCAGACTGATTCTTTTTTTCTGGCAAACTGAAGGAATTAAAGACTTTCTCCACCTCCGTGGCTTGATCTCCCTTTCCCTCTCATCCCTTTCTCCTCTGCCCCTCCTTTGTTGCTTCTTGTGCTGATGTGGGATAAGAAGTTCAGACTGTAAGCAGATCTCCTTCAGACGATGCTCCTCAGGTCAACCAGTGAAAGCAAACCTTTCTCAGGAAGCCATGCAGAAGGTGCAGAGAAAGAAAAGAAAAGCTAATCGCTGAGTCAGAGCTGTGCTTTGCCATAAAATAGTCCCAGAAGCCGTCTTCTTGTAAAGCTACACTCTTGCTGATGATCATCTGCTTCTGATGTAACGCAGATCACTTCGTAGATGGGCAGAAAACGGTTTTAGCAGGATTTAATGTCACTACGGGACATTTTGGGCTGAAATATCAAAGGTTAGCTGGGTTTTACCTCTTCAGTCGGTAAATTTTGACTCACGGGTCAAATAAAACAGTTGTTGGAGATCTGGAGGGAGTCAATCCTGAATGCTTTGTCAGAGGTTTCCTGAGATGAATCAGAGACCCATTGGATATTTATATTTACCTTAAACCTACTTTAATATCTGTGTGACTCGCACTTGTCAATCATAATTGTTTGTTGTTTAGAATTTACCATGTCCTGACTCCACTGTACAGATTTTGACTGTAATAATTGTGGTACTTTTAAAAAATAATTTGTGGGTCTGGAAGCCTTTTAAGACCAGGGAGAGACATTCAGCTACAACAGTGCTTCCTAACAGGAACGTTCAGAGACGTTCAGGGGGGAAATCCAGTGTTTATCTAGATGACTGTCACTTTTATTGACCAATCAGTGCGAGGAGAAACAAGGGCTAAGGAAGTTAACACAAAGCATATTATAGAAACATGGCCTAAAACACTTTTCTTCTTTTAAATAAATAACTCGTGCCTTCATTTGCCATTTCCAGCCAAAGCAAAGTTAAGAAAATAAAGCTTTCTACTATATTATCTACTGTGGAATTTAAGTTTTGACCACAAAAAAGTAAAAGATAAGAAATGCTTTATGAATCATTTGTGACTTTTTGTGTTTCTAATCATGCCCTGTTTTGGTGACAATGCTTGTTAGAGGCTTTTACCTAAGTTTTTCTGGTCATTTTGGTGCTGCATGCTAATACTGGTGTTTGTTATTGTGATGGTAAGAGGAATGGAAGCTAAATCTGTATGAAAGACTTTGCTTTACCAGGTGAGCTAAACACGGCCCAGAAAAGTAAAGACAATCTGTGTATTTCTCCTCACACTGACTGATCAATATAAGTTTCAATCATCAAAATAGACAACGGATTGTCAACGCCCCCTAAAACCACCACAATGCCTCACCTTTCTAGCGCCCCCTGACAGTCTCTGAACGCCCTCTGGGGGCTGCACGGCCCCCATTAAGAAGCACTAAATTAAAGTCTAATGAAGGACAAAGATATACTGGGACCCCTGATCCCTGAATCATCCAGTTCCGTGTTGTCTTAAATGATGTGATGCAGATGACATCCAGGTGTTCCCACCAGATCGCCTTCAGATAAAGTGCTTCATGACTGATCTGTCAATCATCCCCAGTAATAAAGGGATGTGGAACATGTGTTGTCATGATGGATGTCCAGCTTTTCTTCTCGTTTCTCCATCTCTATGCTTTATGACATGTGAAAACTCAGACTCTTGGTCTAATAATTATCTCCCAATATAACTAAATTCATTCAGTTTTATTTGCATTGTACCGATCTATAAGTCATTGCAAGGGGTTTTAAAGATACAATGCAATCTATTTACAGTCAAATCCACTGAAATCCACTGTTATGTAGTTATGATCTGATCACAACATGTACTGAAACATGTCATTGATTCAACCGTCCATCCTGAGCTGCATGAGGAGACAGTAGAGAGTAAAAACCTCTGCATCAGAGCCAGAAAGCATTTTGTTGGCTTTGGGTTTCTTCTTCTGAAACTGGAGCTGTGCTGTCTCATTTTCAATAAAAGTATCTGTTGCATGACTAAATGGAGATGGGTGTAAATAGTTGGCAGTGAGCTCAGACCAGTACCTTGGGAAGGCCCCGCCCCCCCATCTCCACCCTCCAACCCTCTGCTCGACACCTCATGGCCCGTGGAACCAGAGAAGTCTCTGTCTTTATGTCCCCAGGCTGGCTTTCATTCTGAAAAATCAAAACAGAGCAGGACACAGATGTAACGCGACCCGAGAGAACGAGGCTGCGGCACAAAGGACGATGAGCAGATGAATAGTTAACCTTAATAAGTGTCCTGGTTTCCACAGCCGGAGGCGCCCGGCGACACCCTGGAGGCCGGCCCGTTTCCTCTCCGCTACCGGGAACAACGAGACCTGCATTCCTGTGTGAAGGGTTCACTCAGAAGAATCATGGTGGAAAAACTGCTCAATACTCTGCAGAGTACAATGTGACACTTGGATAGATAGATAGACAGATAGATAGATAGATAGATAGATAG
>JAVQJG010238794.1:0-17166 GCA_036024015.1 Craterocephalus amniculus | reverse complement strand
TGTGTCAAACTTCACCTCAAAACCTTAAGGTGTAACTGATAAAGTCCACAACAGAAGGTGTGAGAAAAATTGAGTCATTGATTATTAACCAATGAGTTAATTTAATAAATTTAAAGACTCTGTGTAACACACTCTGTGTTTTAAGAAAATACAACCTGAGTAAACCCTGTAGAAAATGTACTAGGGCGATCTCCTAAAGGGTGCTGAGGTAAAAGGGCTGGATAGAAAATGTTGATCACCTGGTATCGGCAACTGTATCGGCATATTTCAATGCAGGCCGATTCTTTCCGATCCGTGTTTTTTTGTTGGTATCGGCACCGATACCCGATACTGGTATCGGATCGGGACAGCCCTAAAAGGGTTAAGAAGTATTTCATCAACATTGTCACCACAAGGAGGCAAAATTTATCAGAGGAAGTTTATGTTTCCATTTTTATTCATGGCATTCATTCAACTGAACAATACTTTATTCATCTTAAAATGATTAATGGTTATTTGCACCAAAAGGATAATAATAACAATGATAACAGAATTATTGCTGTGATAGTAATGGCTGAAAAAGTCTGTTGTAGAGCACACTTGTTCGATCATTGTGTTATGTAAAGTGTGCACAGCGCTTCCTTTTTGTATAGCAGCATTGACTGGCCCTGATGCTGCTGCCTCAACAGAAGGCTGCTTCTCTACCAAAGACTAGAAAAGAAGCAAAGTGTCTAGATTAACAAATTGAAATACTAATTCTGACCTTCTCTTGTAAACAACTGTTGCTTTTTCACCTAGTCACCCAGAAAGTGCTCCACCACCTTCAGATCCTCTCCTACAAGTGGTGCATAGCTTAATTAAGCCCCTGGTTCCTTCTTATCTGCTTTTTTCTTAAAGTAGAATGAAAGTTTTCCACTTCTGTTTGAGCTGCATGGAACTGATGAACCTTCCAGTTTTCCTTAGCATCATTAAGAAATTGTTCAATTCTCATCTCTTCTAATGCAGCATGCACAGAAATGCCAGCTCGGCAATGATGGAGGGTCTACTTCTAGTGTTTGCCCCGATTCGTCTAGATACTGACCTCCTGACTTTTAATGTGATTACAAATAAAAAAATGATCAGACAAGAGGATTTAAATTGAGACATAAGCAAAACAAAACTGAAAATGGCAAAACAGCTGAATAAACATGTGAAAACAAGCGACAACTACAGAAACTGCCACATTCACCTATTTTTCCTACTTCCGTCTCTCCATGCTACTGCCTCTGTAAGTAAGCGTCGTAGGAAAACATCCAAGAAGAGGTTTCCGTTTTCTGCTTGTCCATGACATCTGCATGAGGTGCAGCAGTACTTTCCACACTCGCACCTAGGTGTGATTCAGAGTTTATATCTAGAGTCAAGCAGAAGAGTAATTATAGAAAAGAGGAAGATGACATCAGTATGTCCGTTTTGTAGAAGCTGTAATAAAACGGAATGGAAAATGGCTGACTAAATGGATTTGCTGGTCTGAATACGGAGCTGACAGTTGTGTACAGTATGTAGAGAAAGGATGACAGTAAGTGGGGGAAAGGTGAGGAGAACGAGAGAGAGGGTGAGAGTCCCATCATAATGACACACACTTGTAATTGTTAATAATAATTATTATAATAATAATATATATATAATAATAAAAATAATAAAGCATAATAATAATCTCTTTTATACAATAATGAATAAGAAAGTCATGGGAGAGCTTGCTGGTGTTTTTCTCCTCACTTAAAAGGAATTACCTCAGATTTTGGAATCAAAAATCAAGCAGCAGCACCATAAATAGGGAAGCTTAGAAGCTTAGCTTAGACACTCTCTCTGGCCAGCTCATCCAAGGGGATCCTGAGGTGTCCCAGGCCAGCCAAGAGTTTCCCCAGCATGCCCGGGGTCTTCCTTGAGGAAGGAACCTCATTGACCTGTAATATAGGCAGAACTTTTTCAAGCAAAAAAGCTTGAAAAATATGAGAATTTTCCACTTTACTTTGTCACAGGACAGGGAACCCTGTATATGTTTCAGTTCAATTGTTAGTAGGAGGTGAAAAATTAAACAGATGATGACAAAAGTTTGGGATAAATGGAATTATTACTCGAGCTGAAGTGAAAGAAACGATGAGGAAAGCAGCCCAAACTGGAAAACTAATTTAAGAAAGCAAAATTAGCTGCCTTTAAATGTTTCAGTAGCTATAAATCTCTCAACATCTTTTCTAACTCTGCAGGGTGTGCAAGTTACATGTGATATAGTAATAAAATTTAAATATGTGTCAGTTCCAACAGGAGCCCGTGTGCACTTTTTTTTTTTTTTAGCTTGTCAGCCTTTCTATTCACAAACCCTCTGACGAGTTTTTGAGATTCCCTTCCATGTGCTTTTCTTCCCTTGTTTGTTTTGGCCGGTATGTTGTGACCAGAAGCATTTCTGCATACCTAAGATGGGTTTTGGGGTGGCGGGAACTTTCCAGAAGTTTCCTTTCATGACATTAACACCAATTTTTTCCTGCACATTAAACTCTTAGGTGGCCCACCAGGATGCTTTTTTTTCTGACCACCTTGAGAAAAGATCCTGAAGTTAACTTTACACAAGTGTTTTTTTTGTGTTTCCCGACACTGTGCTATCTGACAACGTCATTCTGAGGTTTTACAATGGCCTCTCTAAGTTGTGCCTCTCCAGAGTAGGTTGATAATTTGTGTTTAGACGTATAACCCAGGCAAGAAGCCTGGAGCAGGTTTTACTTGCCTTAATCATCTCTCCCAGCTATTTAAAGGCCTCTTTTGCAATCATTGAATTTAATCAATTTCAGACCAACTTAAGGACACTATAATGTAACTACAAGGTATTTTTATACTTAGTATAAAAATAGTATATTCACTCAGTATATTCACCATCGACCTAGGTGATTTTATCATTTCAAAGTTAAAAAAAGCCTCTGGCTTCATGCAGCCAGGGTGAAAAGCTATATTATGTGTCACAACTGTGGCAACCACAGAATAAGTTGTAAAACCAGGCTCTGACTATGTGTGTCTGAAAACATGATGTTGTTTTACCACATTTTTTCACTCGGCAGGATGAAATCTGGCCCTGATAGTAGTACAATAAGTGTTGTTTGATTTATTTCTTTATCCTTGTGTAACACAACACTTTTCCTCTCCATTGTTTTCTTCTCACTTGGTCTGGTTTTTGAATGTCTCCTAACTCTCCCATTACTAATCATAATTCATTTTTGCCTTACTTTTGTCTTACATATGATTTCTGTGTCTTCAGGGCCCCTTTTTATCCGTCTTGACGCTCCCATGAACAACATCACCACCTCTCTGGGCCAATCTGCCGACCTTCACTGCCGCATCTCCGGTAACCCGTTGCCTTCTGTCCGCTGGCTGAAGAACGACGCCCCCGTGGTGCAGGAGCCACGCCGGATATCCTATCGGACAATGTCATACGGATCGCGCCTTCGTATCCGCAACTTGGACACAACTGACACGGGCTACTTCCAGTGTGTGGCCTCCAATAGCCAGGGCTCTGTGAGCACAACAGGAGTGCTGTTCGTCAAATTTGGTAGGAATAATTTCAGTCTAACCAGTCATTTAAAATGTCATTGATGTGCAGATATCACCTTACCATGGCAAATACTTTTCTGTTCCTCATCTTTTTCTACTAGAGATCTTGGCTCCTCACAGCAGCTCTCATCCCAGCTGATTCTTCTTGTATCTGGCAGCTTGCTCAGAGAAAAATCTGGGAGCAATATTGTTTATCCTGTAGTAAAAAAAATGCCTTGTCTTCTTTTCCAGATCGACTCCCTACACCTCAGCCAGGAAAGCCCACGTAAGTTGCTTTTCCTCTATCCATTTTTCTCTCTGTCAGTCTGTTCATACTGTACTCGCACAACAGAATACAGGAAACTTTGAGAGGCGAGATTAGCCAAGGAATCTCAGACTGCGAATGGAAACGGCATTTCATTCAACAAATTTTTTTTTTTTTACCATTTTACAATTCTTTACTTATCTTTTTAATAATAAAAAGCCATGACAGAAATGTGTCATGCTGACATATTCCCGGATTCCGTATAAAACAGTGTCCAAACTAGAAAACTATGTCTAGATACACCACTCACTTTCTGACAGTGCAGGTGGAATTTTCCATTTTACTGGTTCAGGTCTCTTTGTGGTTAAATGCTTATCCAATAAGGTTCTAAACATCATAAATGTTGCTTTCTGCCTTATATTTCTTTCTTTCTTTATTTGTTTTAAGTAATCAAGCTAAACTTATTTCACTCTAAATGGAAGCTTTATTTGTTTCACCAAGCTTGACAGATTTCTGCAGCCACATGCATAAAATGCTGAAGGTAAAGCTGAAGCCATAAGAAAACATAACTGTAACATAAAATTAATGTAATGCAATGTAATGTAATCTTTTCTCATGTTGTTTTAAGTAATTTTTACTCTTTTTCAACTATATAATGTATTCCCCTCACATATTTGATTGAGAATCAACTAATGTTAATGAGAAGGTTTAAACAGTTATTAATCGTTTTTATTTTAATCAACATTGAAATTACATCCTGCTGATGCAAACATCAAGCAAGTTGTTTTGTTTTTTTAAAGGGAAAAATCATTTTGATCTAGCCAATGTTTTTCCAATAAACACACTGGAAGACAAGTTATTTTAAAACGCACTCAGACAAGGTAGAAATAAGATTATTCCTCATACAAGCAGTATAGTCTTTTAGTAGCAGAGGTGCTGCTGAAAGATTATTTTTTTCTGTCACTTTGGAGCACACTGTATTATGACTGAGCGGTTCCTCCTGTGGTTTGGGATTATAATGCTGCCGTTCATGCAGGCCTGTGGTAGATGACCCAAGAAGTCCATTTGATTTAAAGCTCACAACCATGTCCAAAAGAAATTTACTTGCCACACCGTTTGGCCACGAAATTGAGCATTAAAATCCTAATATCAGGTCAAAGGTTGACTGGAAGTCAATGGGATGTTCCCAGCACAGCACTTTTATGGTTTTGTTTCTAGACCCTGATTAAAACTCCACTTTCAGGGGATGCTTTTTGGATAGTCCTGTGAGCAGCATGTTACAGTTGTCTACCCAAGTCCAAATAAAAGCAGGAAGGCGTTCTTCTACATCAAAGCTCACATGCTTCAGATTTGACTGTGGCCTGTTTACACACAGCTGCAGTCGGACTATTGATCAAGCATGTGAACAGGTAAAAACTGATCTGCAGTCCAGACTCGTAACAGACTCGCACACAAACATCTCACATCTTTATTGTATCCTAACAATTGTGACCACTTACTATGAGAAACTTGGATATGACTAAAGATATTAACCAATGTGTTCCATTAGTTTGATTTCAGAACAATAATAAAACGTGTATCTGCCATCAAGGATGTAATGAAGTTATCATAATTAAGAAAGTCTGCTTCCCTAAAGTCTCCTCAAAGTATTGCTCTCTGAAATGAGCAATAAAAAGAAAAAAATTACTCACGTGTCTCTGTGGTTTCTGTTATATAACCTTTTAATAGTCGACCAGGCATTAGCTGCCATCTGTCTGAAAATACAGAAAAAGCCAACCACACACTGATCTCTTAATATTCTCTGAACAGGAATGAATTAAATATTTTAGGGTAGCAAATAAAACCAAGTTAAGCTAAAAGTTTTAAAGATAAATTGTATTACACCATAATATTTTCATATTTTGCGGCCAAATCGCAATTTAGTTTGAGTCTGGCAAGCTTTCTCTGCTTTGTTTTGAAGTCCCTACAGTGGTATTGGATAAAAATCTATGAACTCACTCTGTCCATTTGATTGTCAAAGGATCAAAAGACTTAGAGGATGATTTTCCCCAGTGACATTATGGCAAGGCTTGCTGCCATGTTCCATGCTGCTTACTGTGAATCACAACTGCTGGCACAGAGAAGACATCGCACACTTACTAAAACCACTCACTCTGGGACGACTGAATGCGTAGACTTGTGCGCACATACACTGGAGGAGGTCTCTCCTCAAGCATCTGTTTCTGCCATTCCTTTGTTGACATCTTTTTGATTTTTTTTCTTTTTTGCTGCTCAACCACATTACTGCTCATTTTGTGGATGAGACACTGAGAAATATAAATCCAATCTTGCCTTTAATCATAGCCATAATCCATTTTAGGTCATTTTTAGGCTGATGAAAATAATTTGTTTTTATTCCAGAGTTATGTATATGTCATTCTACTCGATGACATAAATATCTATGCGTCTGTTTTCCAGTTACTTTAGACATTTTTAGGCTTTAGACTTTTTAGAATTGGGCTCACTGATTAAGTATTTGAATATATTCTTTGTTCCCTGTCAGGTTTTTTTTTAAATAGTGAAACTCTGAAACCATTAAAGCCATTAAAGATCTCGTATAAAACAGACGGGGGGCCTCTTTTGACAAAGGTGGAACTGTGGCGGCGTGGGACTGATTGTCACTGCTGGTCATCGTTAGCATCACGCCTGAGTTATTAACTGTAAGTTAAGGTGGCAGCCGTCAAAAAGACAAGGTCACCTAATGATGACAAGTAACGACCTTTGGCTGCTTACCTCATACTGCAGCTGTTCAAGCATCCCAATTTCTCTTCCTTGCCTCCAAGTTGTCTGGAAAGACATCTGGTGCAGCTGCTTGTCTGATAACATGAAGTGTTCAGATTTGCTCCCCAATCCTTTTTGATTTGTCTAAACAGAGTGACTTCCCCTTTTTTTGGAAAAATTGCCCACAAATACCTCTTGTAAATTTGGGGGAAATTTTCTCCCCACCCATCTCGTGGAACCTGCACACAGGATGAAGTTCAGGTCCTGTGTTGTATTTGCTTCGGTCTGTGCTCTGATTTCCATCGCTTCCACACTGGGCTAAAGTATACACTCTGCGGTGTGCGGAACATTACAGTGTGTGTTCAAATATATCCCAAGGGTTTGGTTTTTAAGAGCTGCCACAGCCTCCCTGAAAGCTGACAGCCTGGGGGGTTCAGCTGATGATCCACGCAGCTTCTGTTCAGAGAAGATGCTTACAGTAAGACCAGAATATAGATTTGTTAAAGCAGATCTAAAATACAGGAAGGAAGACACAGAAATGATTGAGACAGACAGAAAAAGAGGAATAATGATGTGCAGAATTCAAAGCATAAACATTATGCTTCAGCATTATATTTAAGGGCAATATTACCTTGAGTTGCTAAGTAGTGCCACTTTTTCACGTCTTGAATCCATGAAAAAAGGCAAATTTAAGTTTATCTTTTATCAGGATATTGCAAGTAGAAAAAGTCTTTCAAGTCTGCGGTTGACCATATGTTGTGATTATGAAAACATCTACACAGTCGAGACTGTATTTTTTCCCATATGGAGGCCTATTTGTCAGATAAGGAAGGTACATGGCTGTATGCCTATTTCTGCCGTTTATTTATTGTTCTAGGGCTCAACCTGCTCGAAGCCTTTGAAGACAAAAAAATCCAGTGACTCCATAAATTCAGCCTTGTAGTACAGGAATAACTTAACGGTCAGTGTAGAAAGTAGAAATAAAACCAGAACAGGGACAAGGTTCTGTCAATGTAGGGACCATTTAATTAGATATAGAAGGTATGTAGCAATACCTATTTCTGCCGACTCTCTATTTTTATACATTTCAAAAGGGCAAAGCTTTAAGACCTTAAACACTAAACATTCCACTGAAGTCAAGTCTTAATTGACAGAAATGATTTGACATTTTAGTAACTATATTTGTTTGTCACAAACAAGCCTAAGGTTAGTTACAAAAATGGGAATCACACCTGACTAAAGGTTAAGCTCAGATAAACAGATAAATGTGTGATGCAGGGAGGTCAGTAAAGAACATGTGAGATGCTCAGACAAAGACAATAAACTGAGGTTCTGTGAGGACAGGCTAGTGATGAAGCCCATTAAAATGGGGCCCATGCTCAAATTATTCTGGTGGATGACATTTCGTGATCTACTCTTCCTTCCTATTTTGCTCACTGGCTCCAGAGTCAGTAAGAAGTTGGATGGTTAAAAAAAAAAAGCTGAGCGTAGGCTACAAACATGGCAAACTTGACACAATGTTTTTTAACTGAATCAGCAACAAGTAATTCTGGGTCCTTCTCACTGAACCAAAGTTTTTAATCTGGTTTTTGTGATGATATCCCGGTCTCTCCCACCAATAGCGTTTTTACTTTACCCAGCAATGAGTGGGTTGTCAGGACTGGTTTGGTGAGTAGCCAAAGCCAGTAAGACAGGGTATGGAAGTGGATGGGGTGAAAGCATCAGAGAACAGTTTCAGAAAAGTTTCTGGTGCTCAATTTAAGTTTTGACTTTCAGAGGAAAGGATTTTTTTTAAAAACAAACCAAGGGAGAGAAAAGTCAGAAAAAAATCTGTTCTGCAGATTTAACTAATTAGCCCCTTGTATTCTGTTGTTATACTGTGTTTGCCAGGCAACCAGCACAGGCTGGAAGAATCCTGCACATAACCCCTAAGGTGGTGTTTTCAGTGTCTTCTATTTCCCCTCTGTTGTTGTAATGATGCAATTCCATTGTTCTTAGAGCCCGTGTACCTCCCTTAGTTTGCAAACACTGTTCTAATCTAAGCTGGACACTTGTAGACGACGAGTGATATAAACTTATTTTAGCTGATTTTATTCCAAAAAATATCTATACCTCTCAAATTGGTGAAAAAATGATTGATTTTTCATTTTAGGCTTTTACTGGACAAATAAAACCTACAGTACTGTATAATAGTTTTACATTTACATACAGCTCCACCATGTTTGGAACGGGTTCAACAACCCTATCTTTGTTTTTGTTTTTTACCAAAAACAGACAACTCTCTAGTCTGTGTATCTGACTTTATTTAATATTCAATTCACATCAGAAATTTTAAAAAGTGTTTTTTAACTCACAAATTTAAAACAAAAGCTATGGCACCATTTACTGTAACATTGTTTTAATCAACTTAAGCAATATCATATTTCGTTCTATCCAGTGTTGCACCAATATAAAATCATATATTTGTGATTGGAGACTCATCACTGCACAACGCCTTCTCTAGCACATCCCAAAGCGTGAGGCATGATGGGTGCATCACTTTATCCACCTCTCCCTGATGCTCTCATCACTTTGGAACAGGGCTCATAGGACTTTCTTCCATTGCCCCAGAGTTCAATCTTTATGCTTCTTAGCTTATTGAAGCCTTTTTCTCCGGTTTGCCTCTCTGATTAGTGGTTTTCTTATTGCTACATAGCTGTCTAGTCCCAATTCCATTAGCTCCCTCCATATTGTTTATGTGGAAATGTTCTTATTTTCACTTTTAAACAGCCCTGATTTCTTTAGGTGTTTTTTTTAACCATCTGATTTCACCGAATGCTCAAGTGATCACAAATTACTATCATTTAAGATGTTTTTTCTGACCACATTGCTTCCTGGAAGATGATGGCTCCCCACTAATTCTTTGGACAGTTCTTAACCAATGTTAGTTGTATCTGCCATCTCCTTAGATATTTTCTCTGCTTGATGCAGGACAATAATTTGACTCTTCTTATTAAACATCTTTTCCACAACTACCAGATGTGCGTTTCCACTAAGTGGTCTAACAAATGAGAAGATGCTACTCATTGCATCAGTTGTGGTCGAATAACTTGTTGCCAACTGAAAGATAATTGCCAATGGATTAATTATGCAAAAGGAAGCTCGTAGGTAATTGCTTAGTAAAATCCAGTGGACTGCTATCATTTTGACCAGGCCGTATAGAAACTGGCCATCCTCTAAATGTAAGGCTTGAAAGCTGTCAGAATCCATATAAATAAGAAGGATAAAGTATTTTTCCTAGGATTCATTTTGTTGTCGTGAAAAGGCATCTAAATGCCCAAAATCAGATTCTTTAGCCAAGATAATGCCAAATTCAGATTTTTGCTTTAATTGGGTAGATAAATGTCTTTGCATTACCATCTTAAATTGATATCTCTAAAAATAACAAAACAAGTTTATTTGATAAATTTATTTTTTACAATGATCTCGCAACCCTTCATAATTATCTTGGGACTCCAGTTTAAAGGAGCTAAAAGAGATTTTTTTCACCGTTAGGTGGCGTACTGTGGAGCTGTCTCAAACCAAAACAAAGCCTGTGTCAATCAATGCCTCTCTACCTCTCCCCCAACCGAAAAACCCCGCCACTCTTTTTTTTTTTTTTTTTTAAAGGAAAAACTCCTCTTTGTCTCATATACTTTTACTTTATTTATTAATATCAAACAGAGAGCATGTTTTAAATTATGTAGGCCTAAAAACAGTATAATTATATATTTTCTAAAACTAATGCAAATATGAGTAGTTCATGATGGGCTGTGCTTGTGCAATACAACATGAGCTCAGCTAAGAACCGCAGCTTATTCTAATTATTCATCGTTATGATCCAAAACAAACATTTTAAAGCAAGCCATTTTTATTTTGATACAACTTCTTAGAGCAGCAGCAGCCTGTCTGCAGCAGCAGGTAGCAGCGAGTGGCTACCGTCAGTGGAAGAGGAAAAAAGAGACGTGGACGAGGTGGAATCCGCTCCGTGAGTCACGTACCAGAGGAAGAGCAAACTGGAGTCCTTTTCAGTCTCGCCGCTCTCTCCATCTTGAGAATGCCAGACCAATATTAATCCGTGTTTTGTCCCTTTCCTTGAAAAATAACGTTGTTTCTTGGAGGTAATATTGGCTCCTCTTCGTCTTTGGTCGTATGCTTCCCACTTCTACCGGCGTGACTCTCTACCATCTTGAGTGCCCGCGTTGCGCCGTTATTCCGCCCTGTGGCGGCTCTTTATAAGGACGTGTGCGCATGTTCGTACATTAACGTACATGCACGCACGGCCGGGCCGGCTAGTAAACACAGAGCTGGAGATCACCACACAGAGGCGCTGTGTGACGTCGCGCTATACTCCAGATGAAAATACACACCTGGTTCTTCACAAAAAGATTTTTTTTATTCCTTCAGTGTGAAAACAACGAATTTCGCTTTTAGCCACTTTAAAAAAGGCTGAAGTAGCTGTATGGCTCTCCTCAGTCCAAGCACAACAAAACACATGCCACTTTTGGGTGGATGTTGATCATTCAGGGAGCCGGGCAGGATGCACCATGGTGAACCTCCTGCTGCAGCAGCAGCTGCCCCAAGATCCAGCACACCCAGGCCAGCTGGCAGAAAGCGACCCCAACAAGAAAGGCAAAGTGTCAGTGTTGTGCCGAAATAAGCAGCCCTGCCATGAGCAGCCTCCTTCCAGCCAGACATAGGAAGGGGTGCTGGGAGACGGGCCAGTTTGCTGTACCTTCCAGGTCACGGAAATCTGACAGATTAGATATTAAAGAAATTTCTATCCATGGTTTTTTTTCATGGTTTCATTTTCTCTAAGCTTTATCTCAAATCAAAAGTTTTTTTTTCTTTCAGATGAATAAAATAAACAATTATGATTCAGAATATATATTAGCATTTATTACTAACTAATTAGCACATTTTTTTAATCAATGCTCCTCCTGCATCTTCTCCCCTCCCTTACCTCGCCTCCTGGGACATTGTTTTCTTAGAACCAAACTAAATACAGGGGAAGGTGGAAAAAGACCCCCCAACTTTCCTCATTTCTTATTTTTTCTCTCTCTCTTCTTGTGCCGCAATACTTCCTTCATTTTAAGAAACGGGTTGTGATTGAGGCGGTGGGAGGGTGCAGGGAGTGAAAGAAAAACAGTGTTAGCAGAGGAGGAGGAGGATGGTACCACTAACACTCGGGGCAGCATGTTTTTCTTTGATTCCCGGGTTCTGTGGGGTCGGCGGCGCTCAGGTGTGATTAGTTGTGTAAGCTGCCTGGAGGTTTAGCTGTAAGCTCACATCAGCGGCAGCTAATAACTTCCACAGTGTGACAGAACAGCATAAAACTGTCCATCTTTAAAAATGTTTTTCTCATGTATATTTACATGGTTTAATTCAGTTCCTTCCCCCTGTCAGTTAACTGCATCAGAAACATTTTAGACTAGAATATGAGACTGAACCCAAGGCAAAAACTTAATATAAATAAATTTCATTGTATTATATTTAGTACAACACTATAGCAGACATTGTGTGTTTTTGGGTGTTATGATGTATGGTTAGCTAACTGGAGAAAAAAAGTCCCTCATGAGTTAAACATGCCAAACACAGACAATTATCACTCATCTGGGGAGTTGTTCTTTTGTTGTTTTTTGGTTGTTTTTTGTCTAGATATCAATAAAAATCCAGATGTTAGCAGCTAGCTGGTGAACAATGTGAAGAATTTAGCAGCTGAATAATCACATATCTCTTGGCCTTTATGGCCAGTTGGGGAAAAAAATCCATATAGATGCTAATATATACACAATATTTACACTGAATATCTGCTTTTAGCTTATATTAAATGTCCGTCTCATGTGTACCATTAAATAAACAATGACAAATATCCAGCTTAGACGTGGTGATGGAGGTTTTTTTTAAACTTGTCTGTTTCTGTTTGTCCCAACTGGTTTAGTTTCATCGCTTTATATTGCAAAAAATTATGACTTACTGAATATGGAAGCTCCTAATCTGACAGCAGCCATAAACAGATTTCATGCAACACAGCCGCCGATCCTAGAGTCTCTGTCTGTGTTTATGAAAGGGGGGCTCGCTCCCTATTTGAAAAGATTAATACCGTTACACCCTGGCTGTCCAGGCTGTTTGAATTTCTCTAAACTTTTCTCACCAATTTTCTCGGCACTAGCACAAAAAAAAAAGAAGCAATTACTAAAAATAGCTGCTTTCTGGGGGGGAATTTTCCCTCTCCTGTGCCTCTTCTCCTCTTCCAGTCGACCCTGCACTAAAAAAGTGAAGACTGGCCAGGTTCAAAGGGCAGATTTTCTTTGCTCTGTTTTCACTGGATTCGTCTCTGTCTCCACTCCCAACTCATCCTTGATCTTCTTATCACTTGTTAATTTTTCTTGTAAGAATTGGAAGTTTAACAGCATTTGACAGAAGTTCTTCTCACTCCTGGACATACTCATTTAGCATGAGGTGGTGTGTCCAAACTTTTTTATGATGTATATTACCATCGATGTCATGCAGCAAGACCTTGTATTTACTTTTTGTAAGTTTGCAATTAATTTGCCGGCTGAGATCATGTTTGGGTGTAACTTGAAGACTTGGAGCGATTACTCCAATCAGGTGTGTTTAACTTCAGTATAATATAAACACACTCTGAGTGCAACTTCTTCCTCGGCTGTGTGAATGGTGAATATGGACCCTGTAGATCTGTATGTGACTGTGTGGCAAGGAAACAACCAAGTGACTGCAAATGGCTCAGTAAGCAGCCAGCTGTTAACACACGCAGCAGCTGTGTGTAATTGCACCGACAAACCAGTTGTACAGTGTAAGAAGCAAAAAGTATGGAGTAAAAGAGAAATCAGAATTTTTGTGCTAAGACTGTAGCATATGTGTGTCATCTTCTGTGGTGCAGGCGTTGGCTGACAAATTAGCTGTAGGAAGTAGTTTTCAAAAGGTGTAATGACTTGGAAATATCACACAGAGTTGATCTTAAATCTTGCTCAGGCTTGCTTAAAGATATTCAAAACATACAAAAGGCAATGATAATAGAACGATTTATTCTTGCACCCCCTTTATTCTTCCCCACACTGCAGCTGTCATGACAGGCTTGTACCTACAGTGTCTGTGTGAGAATCTGATTTATTAAGACAGGCCATTTTATAATAAATCAGCCTTCTAGGTGTGCTGTGAAACTATTTTGAGGAGCTGCTGTTAAGGAGTGCTTGGCAAATTTCAGTGAAGCGTCCAAAATTACGCCATAATCAAGCCTCGTTCTCGGCTGAAACATCCCTGTCAATATCTGAACCTAAAGGCAAACCAACAAGTTTATTTGGGAGACTAGAAGTTGCTGCTGTATTTTGTGTTACCTTCCCCCACTGCTGTATTGCTTGTTTTTGTTTGTTTGAGACGAGGCAGTTTTTCCACCATATTTCTGTAATTTTCACCCAAAGGTACATCACATCTTGTTTGTTCAATCTTTTCAAAAGTTTGAAAGCAGCAGTTGCTTCCAGAACTCCTGGGACTTCCTGGGCTTCAGGTTTCAAAATTTCATGTTTTTTGTATATATTTTGCATTCAAGAGACTTCAAAGATTAGATGAGGGTAGATTTGTTACATTTAGAAAGAGCCAAGTTAATGTGAGAATGTTAAGGTAACAATTTCTTGACAACACCCCCCACACACACACACGCACACACACACCCCTCTCTCCAATGTATGCAGAATTTAAGATGGGGCACAAAAGTGTCCTTTAGGGACACTTTAGCCAGAAAGAGACCCATTTGAAATTCAAGTCCACCTTTTAAAAGCCAGCCTCTTCACCCACTCGACAACCCCTCAGCCCTCAGCATAGAGTGTGTGCTGTTTTTGTCACAATAGACTCTTAACTCAGACCTAGAACTTGTGTGTGCTGTATTGAGAAACTCTGGATTTTGGTTTCACTCCTGCTTACCTCAGTGCCAGTGTCAACACTGCTGTGGCTCTCAGATGTTTGCCAGGTCCAATGATGATTTGCTCCACACCACAAGCATAGCACCCATTCAGACTGAGGGGGATGACAAGTTTCTGAACGAACTTCGCTGCAGCATGATGGTCCACTTAAGCTCTGCTTTAACACATCAAACAACAGATGAGGGTTCTCCAAAGTTTTTTATTTTTTGGGTTCCAGTTAAGCGCACATGTCTTTCACTCTGAAACTGTCACTAATCGAACTTGCCAACAACAGACTCTCAACCCATAGTTTAACTCAGAGTAAGAGCAGTAGCTTTTGCAAGATCCCCAAATTACCAAGTACTTGACTGCCAAACATGCAGAGTGATGAAGCTTTATGGCTAAAAACCGTAATATAACATTCTGTTCATGCTTGCATTCACTTTATGCAGAGTTTGGGGTTGTAAAATGTGTGTGTATCCTGCAATTCTGAAAGGCAAAGACATCTTACTGCCACTTCTTTCCCCTCCATCCTTTACTCTGCACATCCGGAGTAGACTGCAGCGTCTAGCCACAAGCTGCTGGACAAAGAACTGCACACACAGTTACTCTCAAACGATTTCTCTCACACGTGTTTAGTTAAGTCCTCAGTGGGGCTTAATTGCCATCTTGTTGTGGATTCTTTTTAGGGTGGTGCTGATTGATTGGGGATCAGGGTCCTAATATGGTTCATCAGGGACAGGCCCTTTGACATGGCCTGGTCCCAGGGCATCTGTGCTGTTTGAAACCAGAGATCGCTCTGCGACTCCCTCCCACATGACTGCTTGCCTTTCTGCTAAATGCTGCTAAGATCAGTCGGGGTTTGGGGGTGGGGGTTTTCACATACATAGCCCGACACATTCAAGCATACACACACATACTCTTGGACTGTCATGATGTGTTGGCTGCTTAAACCATTAAAGCAATTTACATTAATAGTCGTTAGTAACAGCATAAGTCTGTCTTTACATGCTTTACCACACACGGTGAGTTCCTTACACAACTCATTATGAACAGAGCTTTCACACTCAGCTTGGACATGGCCCACTTCCTGTTTCCTGTTTCCCAGATTCCCTCGTGTCAGTCTGTTGGTGATCCTGTTGGCAGGTCTGGTCAAGGTCAGGTCTGGCGAAGTCTGTGGTTTAAGAGAGTGTGTGCATGTGTGTGTTTTTGTGAATCACGGTTTCTCCCTGAGGGCTTCAAGGCCTAGACTGGGTACTTGGGGTTTCCCTGAACTCTCATCTAAACCTCTCACGAATACACACACACACATACACTCCAGCACACAAAAAGGGAGACATACACATGGAGACATATATGCACAGACACCACCATTTAGTGGTGGTGTGTGACAGAAACAGTCAGCCCCAGTGTACCTTGAGTATTTCTAGGTATAAATAGAGGCTTTTGTTTGCAGTCGGGATCTCTAACCTGCATGCCACCGCTAGAGGATATTTAGTCATTTGTAGAGCTTAACAGGATCATTGGAGTTTGATGTTCAGAAAGTTGATAAAGGATGCCCTTTTCCTCTATCTGTGAAGGTCAGTTTATCAATCAGCTTTGTATTTATTAGTCCTGGCGCCTGCCAAATTGCATGCATATGACTAGAGGGAGTTTTGTGATCAAATACTTCCTTTAATGTAGCTCCTTATTCAAAATCGAGTCTACATCTGAATGTCAAGTTTCAACAGTAAACTGGTCAATGTACAAGCTAACATGTTAGAGCACATACCCACAGATGAGTTAAAACCTGAGTTAAAATCTCCCCTATTTATTATTAATAACCCAAATAACCCAGTCATTTAGAAGTTTACCTATACAATGTTTGTCCATAATCACGTCTGCTAACCAGAGGCTGAACTATATTGTAATGATGAAATCAAATTTAGACTGCCAGAGCTTGGAAACAAACTACAGAAAATGTTGTCTTTTTGACTGTTTTTTACTTCTACAAATGTTTTTAAAGAGAAAGTCACAGTGTTCATTTACATAAAAATCTGTTGCCTGTGTAACCTGAATTGGTCCCAAAAGGCAAACGTGTGGGTGGGCTTTACTGTTTGTTCAGTCAGATAGGAAGCAAGAGATGTGTGTGTGTGTGTGTGGGTGGGTGTGTGTGTTTTTGATGAGTTGTGGGTTTAACTTATAGTGAAGAGAAGGAGAGACAGAATATGTTTCAGGGATGTTTTAAGACACTAACAAGACAGACATTTAGAAATGATAGCTGTGCCCTGGAAAGCATTGGAGTAGTTAAAATATGTATTCCTTTGAAAGTACACAAGGACTAACACACACATATAGTATGTGGACCACATTGTAAATATTGGTGACATGTTTGGTGAGAGTACTTTTCTGGCCCTTGAGCAAAGCAAAAAATGTGCTAGTTAGTCCCATTTGTATATTATAATATAATACTGAAGCATTCTCTTAGACACTGTTTTAGATTTACTGCAGAGTTGAAGCAATTCATCACTGTGACTTCTTGTGTTTTATAATCCTTGTTGTATGTAGTTGCATGTCCATCCTTGGCATTTAAATCAACAGGCAATGTGGTCAGTTGACCAGTAACAGTAGGTAACTGAAATGAGCATAAAAAAAAAAAAAAAAATAAAAAAAAAAAAAAAATTAATTGCG
>JAVQJG010238792.1:0-17835 GCA_036024015.1 Craterocephalus amniculus | reverse complement strand
CTGTGGTAGATAAAATATCTGCATATATAAGAGGATATGATTCACAGTGCTAGATAGAATATGATGAGTGTTTTAGTGAAATGGTAGTACATCAAGTGTTTCCTCAAGTCCTAAGGGATCAGCTTGGCTTTGCAAGTCGACATTTGAATAGGCTGTGGATGAATTCCTAAAGCAAATCCAACTGGAGGAGGTAAGAATGTAATGACACAAAAAATCTAATCTACTGCAGTTACATAACAGGTGGCTATGTAACTATATCTAGAATTAATCCAATTAAATCCTGAGGTTAATAAGGTAACATTTGCTTGTGATTAAGGGCTGGATATATTGTGTGCAAACTTGACAGCACATGCAAAAACATGCTACAGCTTACCAAAGGTGCAAACTGAGGATTGTGTCTGTTACATTTTGCATCTACATTTAATACATCTGACAACAACTCAAATTAACTCCCATAATTTTGAAGTGATGTTCCAGAGTAGTGACATTTGAGAGTACCAATGTTCACGACATTTGCTCTAGACTTCTTAGAGATTTTTCACCCAGCTCTCTGGTAAAATCTTCAGAACATCAGAAGGAAAGAAAATATACAAACTTGTTTGCAAATATTCATGAGCTTTTGCGGCTGCTGTGTGAGTGAGTCTGTGTTTGTATGTTGGTGAGTTGGTACTTGACTGATCAGTGTTCTGCTTTCTGCTTGCCCCTGTTACTGAATCCATACAGATAAATGCAGTACTCATATCTACCACATTAGGAGGTTCATTTGCTTTTTTCAGCACGTTGTGTGGAAAATAAAGCCATTTAACAAAATAATTCCTGTATTATGTGCTGCACACTCTAGACAGACATTATTCTTTTCCTGATCCATGCCCCTGCACTTCCAACCAAGAGAACACATCTCCAACAGAAGTATCTTGCTGTGATGTGATGTGCTTGTTCAAACAACAAATTCAGAAAAATATCAGACCACTTTATCTTAAAAATCTGTGGTATTTGTGTGTTACAATGGTTATACATTGTGAGAATAATTGGAAAATCACAACTGGAACAAGACTACTGGTTGATTTCCTTTTTGTTTGATACTAAAAAAGTAAGCTAAAGACTGGGCATGACATTGTTCTAAGTATATCTTTAAAAACTAAATATCAAGAGTATATTTAATATAATATTTGATTTCTATATAATTTTTGTTAGATGTTGGATTCATGATTTGCCTTTTTTCTGACGTTTTCAACATTGTCTTATATTTTCATTTTACATTTTCATAAACAAGGATTTAACCCTATATCTATTTTTGGACAAAAAGTATTCCTTCCACAAATAGTGTATTGTCATTTTAAGCTATGATTATGGCAAAGCTTTAAATTAAAGTTGTCCAAAATGGTCTCTCAGAGTAAACTTTAGGTTTGGTCTCAGCTCCACCAGTTATAATAAATGATAACATTTCCCACTGAGATTTAATTATGGAGAAATTTATTTTTAACGAGTCAGAGACAGACACTGTCTCCAGACTTTAAAGTTCAGTGGGACCATTTGACAAAATAGCCACAAGTAATGTTATTTTTTATGTGTTCTGTTACTCAATAACTCAAGACATTTATTGATCACACCAGAGAGAAAAAGTTTCTCGTCTTGGTCTTTAGTCTTTTTGATTATTTTCCATTCATTTTTTCTTTAGCCTTGCAAATATTTGTTCAGGAAAATTACTAAAAAACAAACACTAGTCAGCAGTAACATGTATTGTATCCTCCAATCATTATATGTAATTTTCATCCAAAACAGCTATTCTACATGAAGATCTGAGAGCTGGTAATTAATGTAATGGTCTGATTGTTTTTTCTGTTAATCTGACTTTCCTTGTTTAAATTAGGGTAATTCCCTTTATCATTGATTATATCCCTTTCAGGCTTTTGTTTTGGTGCATCAACTGATTGTCTTTCTGCATTCAGTCTAATTACTCATCATGCATTTATGGAATTGTTTACATAATGATGGGTCTTACAAACTCATAGTAGGATAATAAAAAAGCCAGATGTCTCCCAACTGATGACAGGTGGGTGTTAAATATGGCTTTAACTGGATTTTACAGCCATTCCTGAAATTGGACAAAGGGCTTTTGATGGATTTTCCATCAGCTTTTGTGTTTCATGTCATACCGGTAGTCTAAATCTCATACATATTTGAGTGTGCCAACTGTGCACCGCAATGGCCCGAGTATCTGGCCATTTGGAGGACACCTATTGCGTATTGTTCTAAGTTGGAAGATTCAAACATAGCTGTTATTCAATCAGTACCTGAAAAGATCACATGCAAGCTGAGATCAGTCACAATATAAAACTGTCAGCTTCTGTGCAGGTCAGGACAGGTGGCTGGGATTCCATTTGTCTTTTTCATGGGTGTGTTTCCTGCTTTGAACTCTGCCTGCTGCTGACCTAATCTCCACCCCGTCCTATTCCCTGAACCCTGAGAAAGCCATGTTCTTCTTGCTCTGCCCACTCTCATTGTGTCTTTTCCCCACCACGAATTACTTCCGGTCTTCTGCACAGATTTCGCCCACACTCCTGAGGTCTCTATTTACTTCTATTTTACAATTTTGTGTATAAATGTTATTTTATCTTCATCTGGTTTTGCATATGTCTGCTCTTTGGGTCCAGAAAGACCACAGCCATGATGAAAAAGTTCCATTGTCTTTACTAAAGACAAAAAGTGCTAGACGAGCAAAATCTCCCACTGAATACATGGTAACATGCAAAAAAAATACAATAATAATAATAATTATAATAATGATACCATATTTCTGTTTTACCTTTTTCGCTGAAAGAAGATAAGATAGATATTTGCTTTATAAAGTGAAAATTTTAACCATTATGACTAGTACATATTAAACTTCAAACTGACATGTAACAGCTTTGGTCATTCCAGAGATCATCCAGAGTTGATGTGAAATGATGTGCATCAAAGGTTACCAGCTGTACCTCGACACTGTGATCACACAGCAAGAGTCCTTAACCACAGACGGTGCTGACTTTTGTGAGAGTGTGAGAGCACTCACAACAAAGGTAAACAGTAATAATGATGAGATGTGTAGGATTTCCTCCTATATACACTGCCGCCTGTATAGCATGACACAGCTCTTTGCACAACAACTACATCCTGAACTTAATACAGGTGTTTCCTGTCTTTCAATAGTGGACAAAAGTTATGAAGTTTATTATTTAAACTGTATGGATTTCATTTGCATAAGTAAAAGTTGCCCCTGTACTGGTATTAGAAAGCAGATTACAAGATGATCCTAAATACCGATGGCTTCGCACCCAGATTTTTATGTTATAAAGGGATTTCTTTCTCAGATTTCTTACCTAAAATTGGTGAAACTTATTTTAAAATGGATGTCAAATTGAATATCCTCAAAGCATACAGAAATTCAATGGAACACAACAAGAAAGACATGATCAACAATCAATTGTTTCTGTCTTCCAATCTGGTAAGATTATAAGGGAATTTCCCAATCTGGAGTCAGTCATATACAGTAACAGTGAGAAATAATATATACAAGAGAAAATATTCAAGAAAGTTGTCAGTCTTACAAGCAAATTCACCCCAAGTTGAGATCCTAAATGATCGGAGGAACATAAAAAACCAAAGAGGCACATTTCAAACTTAGTGAGCCTGTAAGCATGTTGAATAATACAGTTCAGATAGCACAATTAGAAAAAAAAACTAGTTTGTACTTTTGTCTGGAATGTTCCAGGAGAAAACTTTGGTAGCTCAGCTGAGGTTTGCAAAATTACAGCTGAACAAACCATAAAACCTCTTAAACTTTGTTCTTCAGAATGATGAGACCAAGGTGGAATTGTGTGAGTATTATGCTTAATCCATGCTTAAAGTGTACATATCATGCACATCAGGTAAATCATTCATTTATGGTTTATATAAAGTGAATTGCAATCCTTTGGTGTGAAATCATTGTTTGTATAGCTCCACACACCCCTTCTTAACCACTGTTCTGAGGTGTTTCTTTACAGTCAATGAGAGCAGCTCGATTTGATGCTGTCTCTTTAAATCTGAACAGACATTTCACCCTTCCTAGTTACAGAGCGTTTTTTCTAGGTTCGACTTAGCCTTAGCCTCTTAGCCGCTGACGCTAACTTTGTTCAAAAATATCATGACCATATTTAGCGGAACCTCAGAAAATACAGTGACGTAATAGATAGGAAAAGTAATAGAGAATGGAGAAAACTGAACAGATTGATTAATATGACCCAAAAAGAATAATAAGATATGCGGCACCGGAAGTGAATAAATTACATTTTTCTGCACTCCTGAACACTCGAAAAACACAAAAACAGGTATTTAAGGGCTTAAAAAAGTTGATTTTGCATGATATGTCCCCTTCAAGGCCAAAAACAAGACATTGTCGGAAACAAGAAATACCAACTATAGGCTAAGGAATAATGGTAAGGAGATTACTTTGCAGTCAGCTAATCTGTAAACTTTGCGTTGACAATGAACTTCTCTGTATACCAAAATATTCCTCTGTCAAATATCAAGCTGTCTGTCTGTCTGATAGCTAAAGCTTGACCAAAAGTATGGACATGAAACATACCTGTAATCCAAAATACAGCAACAACTATGCAACAGAATGACTGAAAAGCAAGTGTTGCTATGGCAACATCAATCTGACTGATATGCTGTCGCAGCAGTGTATGAGAGCTGTGCAGGAGTAAATGTCCACAAATCTCAAAGAGCTAAAGTGACATGTATAAAAACAGTTCATTTGAGTTAGACCTAAAAGTGTTCACATGATACTGAATCATAGAGTCTACTTTGTTTTTCACACAACCCCTCTGCATTTAACCTCATATAAAGACAGCATAATAACCATCCATCCATCCATTTTCTGTATTGTTTAATCCATTACAGGGTCGCGGGTGGACTTGAGCATGTCCCAGCTATTATCAGGCGAGAGGCGGGTACACCCTGGACAGGTCGCCCCTCCAGCGCAGAGCCTTATAATAATAAGCCTATTTTTGTTTAAAATTGAGTGACTTTCTGCAGTGCAATAATAAACGAAAGTACAGAGATACACAAAATCATATCACATCATTGTTTCTTTTTATTTGAGTAAAAGTTGGTTTCAGTCCTACTTCTAATACATTTTTCATATCAAATCCAAATAAAGCCTAAGGATTAAACAAACTCTGGCTCCATTTCAACTCTAAAGGCTAATGGCAGAAGGACTGATGTTCGATGCTATTTGTGGTGGATGTTATCGTGTATCCTCTGAGGACTGTGTCTTGAACATCTTTTCTGTCTCTCCCAGTTGCTGAGATGTACTGGTTGCACTGATAAGCAGAGGTGTGAGACACTTTATGCTCAGGGTAATCTGTACAGAATGAAGCTGCCGATTTTTCTGTGCCAACCGGAGGCATATGGGAGGATGGGCACTGGGGCGTTGAAGGACTGAGAGGTCTACACATTCAGGGTTAGCAGTGCATTTCATTCAATTTCATCAGTTTCTCAACCAGACAGTTTTTCCTTTCATGAGTTGAGGACTTACAGAATGTCAGCTTCAATATGCTGCCATCTGATTGACTTGTTTATTTTAGTCTATTTTTCATGCGAAATTCATGTGTATACCTGCTCTGTGCACCGATTTCACACAATACCTAAACACATTTGTCACTTGTCTTGGCTGTTTTTCCTGAGATGTTCTCGGCACAACACTAAGTGACCACTTCATTTATCTTAATGTTGAGTCTTTCTATCACTTTTCTTACCTAGTGCATGCTTTGAATTTGGGATTTAGAGCCATGTAGCTACGCATCTTTAACAGTCAATTAAATTTACAAGGCTAGGGACCCCTGAAAAATTACAAATAGATTTAAAAAATGATAAATTAAAAAACAAAAGATTTGATAACATGATTTTCACTCTAATTTCATACATAGATGGCATGCAAATGCACAGTATTGTACAAATGATTTCTAAAAATTGTCCAACAGCTATAGAAGTGGACTGAGCGAGAGAGCAGTGGAAAAGAAATAAATGAGAGCTGAAACTATCCCATCGTGGGAGGATATTGTGCAAGCCTGTCAATCAAATTTAGCCGTCTCTGATTCTTCCTAATGTTGTAAAAGCATCAATATTTCCGAGAAGCTACACTTAACTCAGTTTGTTTTACATTAAACTGTGGGCAAAATTCATAGAGCTAATAATCCCAGCGTTACATGGACATGAAAGATTATGTTCTGTATAATACAATAATACATAATAAGCCTAAGAACAGAAATGAACTCTTGAGTTGATTTTCCTTTCTATCTTTTATCTTTTTTAATTTTGATGGCACAATAACATAAAAGTTCCAAATGGTTTCTTTGTCACCTACTGTACATCCCCTTTTTTTTCATCAAAACAGGAAAGGAGCCATGGATATGTTGTAAGTTGTTAATTTTATCTTTAAGAAGTTAATTAAAGGTTGTTGGGCCTTTCTTTCTTATTGTAACTTTATATTCAGAGGCGTTTTGTCATTGTGGACTCATTTTGTTATCATTAGTTAAGAAGGCACAGATAAGTCTTTCTTGCATTCATTTGTTATCAACCAGCAAATATCTCCCTGTTTGCAAAATGGAAGGATGGTGGATCTGTTCCTGCTCTTCATCCAGGAGACTAAAGCTTGACTCCAATGTAAAGTCCTCACTTATCTTTTTCATACATTGTCTAACGTTGAGTACTGTGGTGTTATGTCTCTTGTTAAGTTAGTTCGAGGATTGTAAGATCAAATACATCTGTTCATAAGCCTACATATATGATTGTTTTCTAAGAAAACATCCTGGAATCCTGGGCTCTTGTGCCTAAACAACATTGCGATTTAACTTGATTAAATAAAATGGAAAATATTTAATTTATTTCAGAGGGAAACTGCAATTTTTCTAAAGTACTGATTGAAAGTTTTCTGACCTTATCAACTTTTCTGCTTTATACCATTTTTCACATTTATCTTGAAGTAATTGAAGTAACTTATTTACAAGTAGTTCATCTAGAATGCAATTTTTGTCCCAGGGGTCTAAAGGCTAGAATAAACACCACAGCATGCACTTAAGAGAACTATAGTGTTAACACAGGCGTGTATTAGAACACAACTGGGGCTCTGAAGTGTCAGAAGCACAGTAGATCTCATCATGTTGAAGCAGCAGGATAAAAAAAATCACAAAGTTACTGCCTACAGTAGATCTGTTGTCAGAAAAAATACTAGAACATGCCAGCGTAAGTAACAATGAATTTTCTGATTTCTTTATGGAGATGAAAGAATCTAGAAGAACAGCCATCAAGACCAAAGGCATTTATCACCATAAAGCACATGACAGAACATGAGAAGCAAAACCGTCTTATCTTATTAATTGTTCATTTATTTAGTCACAGGTCCTAAAGGTTTGTGTGGAGAAAAGCAGAAACTTAGTAACACCTCAACAATGCCATCCAGGTAGTCAAACACTGTGACGTCACCACTGTTTCATTTTCTTCTTCCTCTTGTTTTCTCTAATAGTAACTTGAGACTTAGTCAGAATAAAGGGAAATATGGAAAACAAAAATGTCTGCTGTGTAAAAATCTTGTTAGATTGCTCAAAATCTCAGGGAAGGGTGATGGTAGATCAATAAGTAATGTAATTAATGAAAGAGCTGACACTAAAGTGTCCAAAATAATATTATAAATTATTTCATAAAATGGTCTTAATCTTTATTACTTTCATGTATTCACCACTGTTCAATGCACGGTATATGAACTGATATAAAACAAAATGAAAAATTTGAAAGGGTCTGAAAACTCTGAGTGTGTGAAAAAAGACATTTTCAGTTTTCCGTCTCAAGGAAATTGTAACAACATTCATGTCTTCGGATAAAGACTGTCACAGTGAAAATAAAAAAAACATTAAAAGAGATGACAAAGCCACAGAAAGGGAGACCGTGAGAGAGAAAAAAAGGCGCACAGCCTGTGCTGGCAGTGATAAAGGGTAATGAGTTATTGCGTTCACAGGTACACAGTGCTCACATTTGTCACAGCTCCGTCTGACTCGTGACAGAATATTTCAGTCTGATCTCACTCAAAATCTCGAATCCTGGAGTGCTTGGCCTGTGTGTGCATGTGTGCATTAAACTTGGCAACTGTTTGTTTGCACTTGCTCTTTTTTGAGGGGCACCGTGAAGTCTCATTAGTGTGGCCAAGGGAAGGGCAGAATAACTGACTGATGAGAAAATCAGGGAGAGAGAGAAAAAGATACCACAGAGGAAAAGGGGCTTGTCCTCCTCAACTCACCATCTCCGAACAAGGCTGGCAGCCTCCACTAATGAATTGGACTGCCTCATGCTAATGAATGGAGTCTAGAGATGCACAAAAGGAAATGAAGGGAGTAGTGGTATGTCAAACTACATGAGCGATGAAGACACTCATAACAAGGCCTATATTACAGGGGCCTATTAGTCCACCTGTCTCTGCTGAGGATGGGTGTAATGAAGTAGTCTGAGAGGACCAGACGGGTGCCTACTTTTACAGGAGGATGGTAGTCTGTAAAATCCAGCAAAAGACTCTCTTTTGGGCGGGTTTGAAGGGAAATAAAGCAAAATATTTCTTGCAAATTGGGTACAGCACTGATTAAAACATGCAATTCTTGAAAAGGGAAGTTATGCTTAATAATCGATTACCATTTGTAAGCATTGTATACAAAACTAGTACAAACAAACACAAAACAATAATGATATATATGTGTACAGATTTTTTTAAAAAGAGGATAAATGAAAAACCAATGCAAGTACTCTTTCAAGGACTTATGTTTTCCAATCAGTCGATTTTTTAAATACGTGAAATATGGTTTGGATCTGGTTGAGAACCTAATGATTCTTTTCACATCTTTATGGTAGCAGCTTGTCAGTGGCAAGTTTACTTTATCATCTGTTTTATTCTAAATTATACCAACATTTACTAAATGGCTCCATAATTTACAAGGGACATCTAAAGTTTGTGGCTGAGACTCTAACCCTTCAAGCAGAATGTTAACAGGCTGAATAATCTGACTGTAGTAAGATTTATTTCTGGTAAACTCCCATATGTTCCAGAAATTTAGGAAGTTGTCTCAAAAGAACATTTGAGTTATGGTTGGCACTTTTGAAAGATTAACTTGATAGGTGAGAGATCTATCACCATCTATCAGACCAGATTTTCAACTAATCAGAAAAACAAAGTGGAGTCTTTCCTTGATTCAAACTTTTGTCAAATCTAAAGAGAAGTGGAAAAACATTTTGCTCTGAAAAAAAACTGTAATTACTTTGTTAAATAAAGAAATTCTCCCAAGCTTTGATATAATTGGTGCTTCAGAAACATTCATGCTGCCCACTTCATAAGCTGACATTGTTGATGGTAGTCACACCTGAAAGTCGCTTGTGCAGTACAACAATAGGTCTGCCCTCAGTGGACTGATTTTAAACACAGCTGTGATCTGGCATGCGGGATTCTCTCATAGATATATCAGAAGTGTTGCCTCACTGAAGTGTTCCAAGCATAACACTAAAAGGATGAAGACAGGCCTTGTTATCAAATTTGTAAGCTTACAGTGAAATGCCAACTTCAGATTCGGCATCTGTATAATTGCCATCTTGTTTCTCATATTTTCTGCACATCTTGTAGCATAGCAGAGTTCCTCTCCTGTCACTTATCAAAATGATTATCATTTTTTATGATACATATCTATGTTGACATGATCCTGTACATCAGTAGTTGTAATTGGTTGTATTTTCATGTGTCATAGTTTCAACAGTATTTTGACTTTGGAAAGAAAAGATCAGACACTTTATTAAAACTACACTCATTTAGCTTTAGAAATAGATGAAAGAAATAGAGAGCTTTTTTTGGTTCTTCATAGTTTTCTTTAGGATTTGTAAAACCTTGTCACAAATAAAATATTGCTTGTCCAACTCTTTTGAGTGGAACAATTGTAACTGGTAATGGATGATTAGGGGATGAAAAGTCACAGGCGTATAAATACAACAAGACTATAATAACTCTTGCTGTATTTTGAATAGGAGTTTATTTTTATATAGGTTTGAAATCTTAGGCCGTCTGGCTATCCATCCATCCATCTTCTTCTGCTTAGCCGAGACTTCCCTTTCCCCCGCAACATCAGTTCATACGGGAGAATCCTGAGGTGCTCCAAGGCCAGCCGAGAGATCTAATCCCTCCAGGGTGTTCTGGGTCTACCCCAAGGTCTCCTCCAAGTGGGAAGCCTCCAAAATATCTCCCCAGGGAGGCGTCTGGGGGGCATTCTTGCCAGATTCCAGAGCCACCTCTTCGAACTCCTCTCAATACGGAGGAGCAGCGGCTCCTCTCGGAGCCCCTCCTGGATGACCAAGCTTCTCAGCCTACCTCTAGGGACAGCCCGGCCACCCTGCAGAGGAAATTCTTTTCGTCCGCTTGCATTCGTGATCTTGTTCTTTGGTCTCTACCAAGAGCTCGTGATCATATGTGAGGGCAGGGACGTTATTCAACCAGTAAATCGAAAGCTTTGTCATTTGGCTCAGCTCCTTCTTCACCACAACAGACCGATGCAGAGTCCACATCACTGCATACCACTGATCTGTCCATCCATCTTTGAATTTAGAAGAAGATGGCCAATCTCCTTGACATAATGGAAAACTCCGTTATTTCCAGCAGGGATCAAATTTTTTTAGATTCCAAACCAAGAATTCTTGGTGAAATGCTTCAATTGAAGTTAAATTGGTAACTCAGCTGAAACTGGCATACATTCAGAGAAAAAATGCAGTAGTGGAGTAATTTCCACGTATCAATTTCTCTGTCATGTTTATAAAAGTACGGATCGATTTGATAGAACGAGTTCTACTGTATAGGCGTGTGTTGCAGCTGTAAATCAGAGGCAGTTAAAGGCATGGGAAGTATTGGCGATCGGACAATTGTCTGTGGAATGACTACATATTCACTTTCTCAGAAATGAATGCATTTCAAGCTTCAGTGCAATATAAATCAATCCCTTTTCCACAACACCAATTATTGATGATTTTACGAACTGACTCCAACTAATAACTTGGCATTGCCCGTTACTGTGATCAGTGGGATAAATGCAAGCAAACACACAAAAAAGGAAGTCTGACCCATTTTAAAAGTATATCTTAATATAAACATTTTATTCAGTGCATTTTTGTGTATACAACAAATAATAAACAACTGGAAGTTATCGGACAGACACAATGTCTGTCAGCATATGCTGTTTTATCAGATTTAGCCTGGTAGTTTGGAACACATGATCCAACATGGGTTAATACACATAGCCTACATCATGCAGCTCTAGTCCAGTATTTCCCTGTTTTCGCCCATGCAACAGATAGGTTCACTTAATACAAACCACCTCCAGAGGAAACCAAGAAAATAAAGTTTCCCAAAGCATGTACCAGAAAGAAATTATGTAGCTGAAGGGAAGAGTACATAGCCCACAAAAAGGGTCATTTTTGTACATTTTTGTGTACATGCCCTGTGCAAGTAAGGGAAGATGTTCATTTTTGTGTATTTTTGTCTTTTTTTTTCTCACTTTTACAAATATGACGTGTCCTATAAAATGTTAAGCCACCTAAAGGTCCACAGTATTCTGTTTTGTTTTTTTTATATAGAAAATATTGTCACCACAATAAGTTACTCAAACACATAACAAGCATCCTGGGAAGGGGCTTCCACCATATTCCTATGGTGAGCTTTATCAGTCAATAGAAGTTGACAAAAAAGGATGGATTGGGGATTGAAATATAACACAAGCACAGAGGGAGGAAACGGATCACAAGGACAAGAGTTAGAGACATTGTGACAGTGATAACAGAAGGGAATGGGAACACTGAATAGTTGCTTCATACCTCCGTCATTGAGCATATCAGCAAAATCACAACATCAAGCCTGCTGCCAACACCAACGTAGCTCAAATCATGTTCATTATCGATTTTTCTTTTTATGTTTTTGCCCCACAAAATCATTGCTTTCCTCCATCCAAAATGTACAATGAAAAAAGGAAAGAAAATCCAACTTTGCCTATATGTTGGCTTGGTTTTCAGCAGCTTAAAGGGACACTCTTTAAATCTGTCTTTGGTTTGCTGGAACCCATCTTGGTAATGAAAAAAAAACTCAACTACTAAACAATGGAAAGGGCGAGAGAACAAGAGGGGAAAAAAACAACCAGTTATCAAATCAAAAGCTCTTAGCTAATTCAGAAAATTAGCAAAAAACAAGTTGCAGCTGTGGCATCTCTTAAATAAAGAAAAAATGCCAGAGAGCCACACTGTCCTTTATATATCAGGCCAGTTTAACATAGGCTTCATTTTCCCATGCTAGAGAACTCAGTCTCTGAGCGTGTGCACTAGGACGCAGGAGAGCTACCATCTGGCTGGTCAGTAGCACAAGGCTGCACCATACCAGGGAGTTTATAGGCTTTGTATTCACAGAAGCATGGATGAGACAGAGAGGGTTTTTCCTGTACCACTGCAGCCATGTGGACCAGCACCATTAATGGCTGCCCTGAACACCTGCATATCTACCATCCTGTCTGTCCAACAGATCCACAAGTGCTTAGTGTCTGCGTGACCCAAGAAGAGTGGATGAAATTAACAACAGAATTCGACAAAGATGAGCTAACTGACATGTGGTCGTAACCAAAAGCGAGTGACTAAGGTTATAAATAAATCTTAAGGGTTAAATAAAAAATCTTATTGATTTTTTTTTTCTTTTTTTGCAAGTCAACAAATTATATATGTACTGTTCCGTTTCATTACATATTTGCTATGTTGATGATGGCTGATAGTGATGATACAGTATCTAACAGTTTTTACTGATGACATCTGAGGCTTTATGTGTGATTTGATGTCGTAATTAGTTCTGAACCGCTGATCGGAGAAACAAGTCTGCTTGGATTCACGCTCTGCAAGAGGTAAGGTTTCGTTGTTCGGGCCCAGGCTTGGGTTCGGCTACCGGGCTACGTCGACTCGTTCTGGCTCACGGCTTTGCCTCCGTTGAGAACAGCTGAGGCACTCCGACTCTTGGTGGGCGTGCCACTGCCAGAGCGGGAAAACTCTGTCAAGTCATGGAGGGATGGCTCTCTGTACATCGCCACTGTGGAAACACAAGATGAGGGCAAATTAAACAGATAATATGCATAAGTGAAACAACATTGTTATTTAAAGGGTAACAGAAAGTGCAGTTATCTTTCTTTTTGGTATTTAATGTGTATACCTTATATATGTAAGAGGCTTTACAGATAAGATTTTAACTATTGACAACAGGGAAGTAAAATAACAAGTTTCTTTAACATTAACAACAAATTTCCACCAAGTGCCATTGAGACAAGCTTTTTGCTTGCTCCCTCCTGGGGAACCCATTAGAGAAATTTCTCCTTAAAAGTATTCCTGCCAAAGGCAATTGATATGTCTGGGACAGCCTGTCAGGTTTTCAATGTCTCTCCGCTCCAACAAACCTGACTCAGAAATTATTGATTGTGCAAAACTTCATTTGCTTTTGGATCCACTTAATTTGAGTCAGGAGTGTTGGAACAAATAAACAGTGAAAACCTGAAGGACTGCGGCCCTCGTGGGACCAAGCGACAATCCCTGGTCTAGACCAATTTTTGACAAAAAAAAAACAACAACCTTGAAATGTAATTTATTTATTCTTTTTTCTCCCAACCCCTTAGAACTCATAAACATTAGAATTCTAAGCTGAAGTCTTGTTGAACCAATAAGTGTGAGTACCCTCGGCCCACCACCTATAAGTGAATGTTCAACTTAAAGTCCTTGTGACACATTAAAGCAAACTGATGAAATCAAGCTACTCAATTATTGGAGATCCCAGTGTGCTCCATTTTAAAGTTAAAACCTATTTGTGGTGGTACATTTCTGTGCATTTCTGACATACTAAGACATGGCTGTAGATTTACATTCAATAATAATGAAAACTTATACTTATACTATAAATGTTAAATCCAGCCTTCTGTACACTGATCTAGACTAACAAATAGAAGCTATTTTGTTGTGGTTGACTTTACTTTTGCACACTATGAATTCAGTAAGTGCTGCTCTTAGTTCCCCATGGCAGCTGAGTGACGAAAACTCTGAATATTATTTATTCCTTTGGCCACACATTTAAAATTTAGTCAAATAAACTGAATATTCTCCTTAAAAAATAAGTGATTAAATTTATTTAATATTTTTCCAGACACTGTATAGCACAAAGCAAACTGCTGATATTATGTGGGAGTTCACAGTAGACTAGCTTTATGCTGTAAAAAGGTAAAAAAAAAGAAAAAAAAAACATGTTCAGAACAAGCCATTATAAATTCACGAGTTGCTAATGCTTCAACTCTGCTGTGTATGCAGCATTGGTTCAATCTGCATCTCAGCAGCTACCGTTTCAGAAGAAACATCAGTAATTTGAGGTTCAGTCTTTGGTTTCAGGATGCTGTCAACATCCTTCTGCCTAGAATGCTATTTGATGTTTATTCCTGAGGGGGCCTGTGGCTGAAACAGCAAATCCAGTCCTTCAGATACTTCACTTATCCCAGCATTTTTTGTTAAAGCAGCAACCCAAAGACCACTCTTTTGTACACACATCAGTCTCTTGCAGGAAGTGGCTGGAAACTGCTGATGATCGGTACACGTCCCATTAATGAAACTACGTTTTGATTATCATCGGATGATAGAGACCAAATACCATTGCTCTAATTATACACAACAATCTATGTTTTAATTATATTGCAACCTAAATCTCGTAATTTTGTAATATTTGAGAATGACTGCATGCTCTTTAGATGAAGGCAGTGCTTGGTCTCTTGTGTTATGACTCTCTGGAAAAGTTTTAAGAGGATTTTCCTGTTTGGCTTTGAATGATGTGAGCTGAACTAGCTTCATCTGGGGGAGGACAGAACCAAAGGCTGAGAGCTGTGTCTCCCAGACTGGAACCAGAAGAGCAGTGAGTGAAACTTTGAAAAGATGCCACCATCAGGGCAGAGACAGTTTCCTAATTGGTGCCCTATAACACCTCCGTCTCTGAAGCTGCTGGCACAAACTCTCCTGTATTTCTCTATTGAGATCATTCTAAGTAAGTTCTTTCTAAACCACCAGGTACATCCTAAAAGGTAGGGCAGGAGATCCTGGAAAAGGAGTTTGAGCAAGCAACAATTTGAAAATAGACAATTCAAAACTCAAAACTAGAGACCTGCAACAGATGGAATTTCAACCACAAATCTTTCAGGTTTCACACAGCCTCTGGGCGTCAGACTAAAACACGTCTGATGCTGCCTCCCGCACATGTCCAGAATGACTCGCAGACAACAGCGTGTGTGATAAAGAGAAGCAGATGATTATGAATGTTTTTTACACAGCAGTCTGAACAAATCAATGTTGCTTGATTGCTGTTTTGAGAAGTTTGTATATTCTAAATACAGATGGTTTTTCAGTTGTAACATTGAGTTATTGGAAGCATATGTTAGTTCTGCCATTCTAATTCTTAACATTATAGACCTATAAATCTATAGGCTTATTACCTAATATGTTTTAATTTACTGAATTACTAAAAAACAACATCAGCAGCATTATCCAACAATCCAGTAATTAACAAATGCAATTGCCAAATTGCTTTGTAAATCCTAGAAAACAGTAATTAACAAAATGGCTTCTTTTTAAACCTCTGCGCTGTCTGCACAGTAGCCTGCTGTTGCTAGTCGTATTGGTAGCATGACCCTGGGTGGCCTGTGTGGGGTGTCAGTCAAAGCTTTGCTCTGTGCTCGCGAAAAATCCTTCATAAACTGTAAGGAGAAGATCGCCTTTGGAATTTGCATTAAAGGAGCGCAGGGGAGCTTCGGTAGCGGGTGGGAATGGGATTGAATGCAGGGAGGTTTTGTAGGGAGTGTAGCTCTGGATTAAGGAGTGAAGGTTGGGTTATTATTTTGCAAGCTTTGAATTTGATGCAAGGTGCTTATGTAAGGTTGGAAGCCAATGAAGAGCGATTAGTAGCAGAGTGACATGAGTTATTTTTCTTGGTTGAAGAAGAACTTCTGAATTCTGCATTCTGAATTATCTGCAGAGGTTAAACTGAGCGTGCAGACGGGCCTGCCAGGAAGGAACAGCAGTTGCCAATGCGTGAGTTGACCAGAGCCTAAACTATTAGCTGTGCCATGTGTTCTGTCAGGTAGGGTCAGAATCTTCTGATGTTGTAGTGAGCAAATTGGCGATACTGGGCAACCGAGGCACCATGGACCTAAAAGATCAAGACCAAGATTCCTAGTAGAAGACAGAGGCACATGTGTGACAAAGTCGAACTGCAGAGTCATCTGTGGAGGTGAGGAAGGACTGGATGGACAGACAATAAGATCGGTCTTGGACAGATTGAGCGGAACGTGGCGATGCTTCATCCATGCAGACATATCAGAAAGGCATGTTGGTATCTACTTTGAGATGGTTGTGTCATCATGTGGGAAGGGAAGGAAAAACTGACAGTCATCTACATGGTGGTGGTAGGAGAAGCCATGAGAGCCGATGACTGCACTGAGAGAAGGGGTGTATAGTGAAAAGAGAAGAGGGCCAAGCACCAAACCCTGAGGCACCCCAGTGGTCAACTCATGCGATCTGAACACTCCCCCTTGCCAAGATACTCTGAAGGATCTTTCTGTGAGGTAGGACATGAACCATGAGAGGACAGAATCTGAGATGCCAAGCTCAGAGAGTGAGGAGAGGAGGATCTGGTGGTTGACCGTGTCGAAGACAGCAGACAGTCCGAGCCGTATAATGATTGAGGATTGGCCAGGAGGTCTGGCAAGCCGTAGGGACTCAGTAACTGACACGAGAACAGTTTAAGCTGGTGGCCTTGTCTAAAGCCAGACTCATACGGATCGAACAGGTTGCTATTGCTTTTGTACTTTGGAAGATTAATATATATCTATATTAACATCATGTGGAAGAAATTGGGATCTTTCACTTTAAGGTGACATCCTACTTCATGTAGACGTGATGTCATCACTTTGCAAAACATGATCAAATAAATTAAAAAGAAATTTTATATATCTATTTCATATGTCTGTGCAACTATTTATAATTCTACAATGAAATAAAAACGTAATGCGTGTGTGATTGAGGAACAGTCTGTTCCTATCTACATAACTGGCAACATTTCGCTGTAATGATTAATAGCATCAGATTCGAATGGTGAAACAGATGTTCAGGTCAGTATTTAACACACTTTGCACAGTATGTCTTGTGTACATCAGTTTTATAAATCAAAATGTTCAGCATGAGCTGAACACAAATTGTAACACTGATATTTTGAAAAGAGAGCAACAAAGAGAATAATTATTAAACAGACAATGTGTACACGTGAGAAAATGCTTTCAACACCCATGATGACGCAGAACCGGAGAAGATGTCATTAAAAACATACTGTTGCCTGATAAACAGATTTGTCAGATGGTTTCGTATCAGAGAAGGGAATGACTAAAACAACAAGAAAAAAAGCCAGGCTTATAAAAATACTTGACAAGTGACAGGATCTACTGAGAGACACCAGAGAAAGCAGCAGGAGCAGTTGTTAAATCAAACTTCAGCTAAAATCGCATAAGTAAAAAAATCGACTCAAACGTAAACCTGGATGTAGTTCTTTTCTTTTTTTATTTAGAAATGCTGTCCTGTTTTAACATACAGGTCTGTCTCAGAAAATTAGAATATTGTGATAAAGTTCTTTATTTCCTGTAATGCAATTAAAAAACATGAAATGTCATACATTGTGTATTCATTACAAATCAACTGAAA
>JAVQJG010238784.1:0-14381 GCA_036024015.1 Craterocephalus amniculus | reverse complement strand
TTAAAAGTAGCGATAGAAAACTAAAACAAACACTAGAAGTCACAGTAAGCTGAAAGATTAGTTTAATGAAAAACACTTCTGTCCCCCCCACCTCTGAAATCAAAACTACGTCCATGGGTAAGTGTACACTTTAGCAGGAATCCAATAAATACAATTAAAGGAGCTTCCCCACGCTAACCTGGAAGAATCCACCTTTAATACCTCCTACTTATTGGCGTCTTATCTATCTTAAGTAAAATAAGAGAAAACCAAACAAGTCCTGCAACAAAATACAAAATACAGCCCTTCTGAATGGTTGAGTCCAGTGACATCTTTAATTGGTTAACACCCTATAATACTGGTGCTGGTGAGTGTTTCCTCCCTTTTGCTCCTGAAACATAAGATGAGTATGGTGAGTAACATAAACCAAATAAATATTTAAGAAAACAGTTTTACAGTAAATAAACAAAAAAAATTAAAGGTGTTACAAATAATCTGAGTATGTGTATTTGGACAGAAATCAGTGAAACTTCTGTATTAACCTTTGACATGGAGGTAACTCCAGAAATACTGAATATGTGATTACCTATAATAAATATACAGTAACATGGAAAACTTGTCCAAGGCTTGTATTTATTTGCAGTAAGTGTTCAATTAAAAGAATCTATAGTACAGAACTTAAGCCTTCATAATTTTTATGTTTGAAATGACACATTTGCTCACATTAGTTGACCATAATTGTGTTAAATGTGGAAAATCCAAACGGTGCTTTTAAACTTGACATTACATGTTCTACAGATTCTTTAACTAATGATAAAATATTAATGAACAGAAGATGTTTTTCCCAGAAAACTGCCGACTGTATCTGCCTCTTTCTGTAATTTTTAAGCCTTAATTACCAAATGTTTTCTCAAATGGCTGCAGAAACATTGACCCTGTGTGTATCCCAGTTGTCCTTTGGCTAACTCAGATATTCAGAGGGAAAATAATTTGAGAGCTCACAACAGCTTGTTTGCAAGGTTTAAATGGAGGACACAATTTGAGGTTATTCTCCTTGCCATTTGATCATCCACTCTTTCATTTTCCGCACTCTCTCTCTCCTCTTAATTTTGTCCTTCTCCATCAATCACAGTAACCCTCTATGGAAATATTCAAAAGGGCAAGTTTAAAGTGCAACTTTTTGTTTTACTTTTTGGGGGGGTCAAGATGCCAAGTGCCCAGTCACCTACTGGGAACATGTGCGAAGTTAAACATAAACAAATACATGATCATTTAGTCTCAGTGTCATGCCAGATCTTGAGGGACATTTGGAGTGCCCTGCACCCTGTAAACATTAGGTTTAAAAGGTGCATTTACAGTTAAACAATTTTGCCATGTGACAAGCTGGGAATGGCAATGCATTGGCATGTTGTCTGGTTTCAGACAATATGCCAATCTTAAAAGTCCTGTAAACAGCACCAAGTCAGACCAAAGTAAATGCAGTGAAAACTATGGTGCAGCATTTCAACCAATTCGTGAATTTCTTTCTTTCAGATAAAAATAGACTAAATGGGCTGCGTTGGTAGCTGTATTTTTGTGAGAATCTTTCTGACAGAAGAAGGTGCTTTATTCAGTGAACGTAAAGCTGAACTTTATTTAATCAGAAGGAGCATTATTATGCAAGTTTATGTGCTTGTGCAAACGCAGCTGGAGTGGGATGATTTTAAGCTAAATTCAGTTCTAAGTACACATCAGGAAAAAAGGCTACAGGCTCTGGTCAGAACATCCATTCACTAGTAGTTACAGAAAGTTTTAAAATTTCAAATCAAATAAGTTTTTCAGTACAACTCACAAATCCAATTAAATATTTATCAGCTTTTTTTTCTAAAGAAGATCACTAATTACTAATCGGATTTTACCGTGCAATACAGCATGCAGTGGGTCAGACAGATCTAAGAAAAAGTCACAGCTTGTTGCCTTTAGAAATTATTTATTTTGTGACTCTTGAGGATTATCCAACAGTCCAAACTTTACCACTACATTTGTATAAACTTATAATTAAAAATACCTCTTTGAAAGATAATTCCAGTAACTTTCTGTTCTGTGAATCAGTGGGGTATCAGGCATGTCCTGCTATGTCAGTACCAGGAAAATGAGTATTTTTATGAAGATTATTTTCTTTTTAAATGCTGCATGACACAGTGCTGGAGCTGGCATGAAATTGTAACACTGAATTGATTTTATTATTTCAAACACAATTGCCTGTGCCCTATGTCTGCATAACAAGAAACCCCACATGTAGTCTCAAATCCAGTGCTTAGAAACTGACTGCCATCCAGCTCTCACCGACAGTGTTAATGAACAGAGAGCAGCATCCAGTTTTTGTCTTTGTTTCCTCGCAACAGGGTGACACACAAACACAGATGCGAACCAACAATACCACTGATCCAGACAGTAATTAGCAGTGTTCGTGCCTCCCTGACATGCTGCTGGCCCACCTGCTGTGTCTTCCAGTCTGTAAGCAGTAGAGTAGACATGCTCATACACACTGGTTCACTTAAAATCCGGCTATAATGTGTCTGTCAGATCACAAATCCTTATTAAACCTTGTGATAAAGCTGAGACGATAACTCAGGGTTGAGTTGATTTTGATCCTAATGGGCGATAACTTAACATGAAGTATCATTTTAAATACATTCAAAATATGTATTAGATGACCACAGTGAACTCTCTCTCTATATATACATATACATATATGGCAACACTTAATAACAATTTTCTGTGGATCCAGACTTTCCAGAGTGCATCTTCCTGAGTATATCTGAGTGTGTGTAGTTGCAGTGGGGGGCGTCTCAGGCTGTCATGTAAATCACAGCGGAAGTCAGACTCCTTCAATCACTGCTGTCTGCTGTGAAAATGACACACGACCAGACTTCAATATAACCAGAGCTGAGTGACATTTAACACAAGTGTGTGCGCCTGTGTGTGATATTATGTGCATTATTGTGCATGTGTATTATTTCATGTGTTATCGTCTTTTCATTTCCGCTTCTTGCCTGCTTTGAAAGTCATAGAGATGCCAGGCCATGGCCTTAAATCATTGCTGATGTGTGTGGATGCATGTGTGTGTGTATGTGTGTGTACATCTACTGTAATTCTCTCATTCAAAACATGAGCCATCTCTTCCTTCCATCACTCTCATCTCTATTTCCTGTTTATCTCCATATATCAGCTATTTACAGAGCTGACAACTCTGAGCTGCAGATATGGTTGGATTTTTATTATTCTCCTCATATTCCACTTCTTTCTTCATCTTCTCCCCCATCAGGGCCTCTAGAGTTTGAATTATGTGAGCTAAAACACAATATAGACATAAGGCAACTTCTAAGAGGCAGTCATATTTTCATAATCATCGTCATTACATAACAATTATAAGTGTTATTGTTATAGTCACACTCTGAAAGTGCTTAAATGCATAACGAGAATTCAGCTGACAAACTGTGCAGGGAGCGTCATCTTTCTAAATTAGCAGAATGTGCTGGGCCGTCTGTTCCACCAAGACCGCTTCCCACGGTCCGTCACCACAAGTTGCTGCATCCACAGAAGGTTTGGAGCGAAGACGCGTATAATGAATTATATATTAATGCACTACTCCAGTGTGAGTAGGTGACTGTAGGAGAGGGGATACACAATCTGTGATGGAAACCACAATGAGAGGATGAATGGATACTTGATGTTACACTTGATAGTAACTTTACTGAAGACCAGATCATTGGTGAGCACAGGGATGCAGGACTGAGAGGTGACTACTAAACAGGAGACGGCATGGATTTCAAAAGAGACAGTTTAGGAAGAGTCAACGACACATTTAGAAACAAGTGTGTCCGAAGACGTCTGATAAACGGTGGATGTTTTAGGAGCAGCGTTCATCCTGAGCATCGACTGTGATCTATCCCTTTGAAGAACAGAGTGTGAGGATGAAACACTCCGAATGACACGTTTGCGGTGCAAAGTGCAGTCGGGCCTGTTAAGGTGTTAGAGGTGTTAGGACATCAGGAACTATAAATACAAACAGAATTTTTGAAATTCTGAAATTTGGCTTTGTGAAGCATTTAAAGGGGGCATTGATCATTAGCTTAATGGGTAAGACCTGGCTATCTTACAACATCTCTCTGTGTACTTTGTACCTTTAAAATGATTGTGGATTCTAGCACTAACCAAAGATACTTCATGGTTCTGTTATATTGATCTGTCAGCATGCGACACCATGTTTAGTTGCATCTGATTTGAGTCTATATAGCTGATCTGTTCCTTATCAGAATAACTTTAGCTTTCCTTCATGGGAATATGTGACTGAAAACAGCGACTTTGAAGCCTGTAGGTTTCACCCCACTGCTGTCCATAATAGTGACAAGATGGTTGAGGTATCCTTGATGATCTCCTATTGGTGTAAGAAGCTGTGAAGACTGTAAGTTAAGGGAATTGGAATATCTTACCAAGTAAAACCTGGTGGCTTTAGCCACAGAAGGTAAATGTTTTGGGGATTACCAACACATTACTAAGAAAGACTGGATTTTAGATTACCCTCTATAAGAGTCTACTCTCCCCCACTATATTCCAATTTAAGGTGTGCTTTATTGTCTCAGTCTCCTTTCGCTTGTCTCTCAGCATGTGTCTCCTACATTTCTTCCATTATTGCAAACCCTGTTTGTGGTTTTACTGAGCTTTAATCCACCTCAACACCCTTCTGTGATCATCAGTGGTTCCATCTCCTGACCTGATATCTCCTTTTGCTCATAAACCTGCAATTCCATGAATGTACAGATGAAAAAAAGAGTCAAGAAAAATACTTTTAAGACCCTCCGCTAAGAGTCAAGAAAAATACTTTTAAGACCCTCCGCTCACCTGTGCTTGGGAATTACCATGATGTCATTAAATCCTACAGGAGATCTGAGGACCCAAGCGCAATGATCTCAGCACACTTTTAATTGTGTGAAGATTAAGGCGTTCTCTTAGATTAATCCCTGCCATTCCCACTCTCACATTAATTACATGTTGGCTTTCATCACTTCTCCAGTGTTTTCAGTGCACGTGGCTGCCAGCGGATCAAGTGCCGCTCAGTAAAAGTTGCTTGAGAGCTATTGTTTTGTGAGTCATTTAAAGTTTGTAATTCTAATGGGGATTTATATTGGAAAGTTGATGCCTCAGACGTCTGGTGTGAAATGTGCAAAGAGAAAAAAAATACAGGCATGCAGGGCGGCACAAGTGCAGGCAGATATGTCCATCATTGTGAGGTGTTACAGCAGCAAGCAACACTTTGAGGCTTGTTGAGTCACACTGCTTCTCAGAGTTTAAAGAAAACCAAATGGTCCTGAATTTTAGCACACCACTAATTTGATTGGCCTTTAGAGTTGCAGAACTTTGCCTTGTTGGCAAACAAAAAAAGCAGTTTTCCCACTGTGGAGGTGGAGAACAATACCAGCAGCCCATAGCAACAAGTATGAGGACAGACAGACAGACAGACAGACAGACAGACAGATTCCCCTTTCTTTCTTCCTGTTTGACTGTTATCCCGCATGACTGTTAGACAGAAGTGTGTGAAGGGAGGGAAGAATGAATAATGGAAGAGACTCCTGGTGTTCCTGGTGAATGATTACAGCTCATGGGTTTGCTCACAGAGCGTTTTCTCATCCCTCCTCATCTCTGTACATCCCAGCATCCATCCCTCCATCTATTTCTATTTTCATTCTAACAGCCACTGATGTATTGTAATGACCTAACTACTATGTACTGCTCTGTGTTTATGTGTGTTATGTTCATCTTTTTCACCCAGCCATCAATGATGCTTCTGAAATGTTTTGGAGGAACAGGAAATCAACGGGAAAACTTCCCAGTACATTTTGGTTATTAATACAGATGAACTTGCTGTTTAGCATCATGGGTTTCAAATCATTCTTTTTAGTTTTAGAAAATTTAAAGCAATGATATAAGTGATCAACTTAATGGATAACATTTGGATATCACATAATCTGCCAAATGATGATATGGATTTGATTTGATTCAGGAACTAGCGATCAGTATGAACAATATCAAATAATGATTTAACAGAATTATTTCCATCCACATCAAATCATAAAATAAAGTAAAACATCATAATATGATTTTCCTCCTGAGCTGAGACATTTAGATGAAAAACAGACTGCCGATTCTATACCGAGATGTAAAAGTTTCACATAATATAGATGAAAAGTGAGAGAATGCATTGCTATTTGTTTAAATTAAAGCAGGCTGCAGAGTAAACTGTACTCACTTTAGCACAATATTTTTAGAACTGAATTATAATAACTATGGTAGTACAGTCTGACTGACTCATGTTAAACACCTTTGCTTTGGAAATCAAAATTGCCAGGTGGCAGGATGAAGAAGGGCCCAAGCAGCGATTAGACCCACCACCTCCTGGATGACAGTCATGTGCGCTTACCAGTCAGCCAAAAGGATATCCCTCTGGCCAGGGAGGTCACCTCTAATAATGTGAAAGACGCAGTGTGAGGTCAGCAACACATGATGGACGTCCGTAAGACCTAAACGGGACCTGTGTGTCTTTAGTGCAGACAGTTCAGGTGAGCTCTCCAAAATGGCCATTTTTGACAGTCTGGCCATGTGTTCTCATGGGCCCCCTCAGTTGTGGATTTCAGGTTTTAAAAGGTTAAAGAACAAATCTATGATGTAGCTTATTTACCATTAAAGGTAAAATTCACCATCCGTTTCCCAGCGTGGGACTCTGTGTATGAAGAAGCCATGAGTGATGAACCCACAGTATTTGTGGTTGATCATTCTTATGTGACGGTGTTCAGGTAGAAATGTCAAAGATAAAAGAAGTCTTGATAATGTTAGTTTTGCCTCCTGCTGATGAGGCAGTATTCAATCTCCACATCAAATTGAGCTCCAGAGGGTTCAAGAAAAAATACTGAAGAACAGAAGTCACCACAGGAGTAAAAGAAGCAGCATAGAAGGATAAAAATCTGCTGCATCTTAGCTTGAGGATTTGAGGACAAGAAGCAACTTTGATCTATTTCCATAACCTCTTTCATCCAAGTCGCTTTTTTGACAAAATTCCATATGAGGGACTGTTAAATGTTGATGACTGAGAGATAAAAAAAAGTCAGTGGGTAGATAAGTTATGTGCACTTCAGTCTTCAGAGAGTCTACATGTGGCACTGTAGCCATTTCACACAGAAACAGTGGGGATTTTGAAGAGAAAGGGTCTGGAAAAGAACATACAGCAGTCTAACGTGCTTTCAGCTTGCATTGTTGTTCCAAAATAAATGATTAATCTAACATAAAGACATGTTTTGGAAGTTTAAGTCTATCAATCAATCAATAAAGTAAGTTTATCTCAAAAAGAAAGGAAAAAAAGAAAAAAAAACAGATTTCGACAGTTCTGCCTGGTTTACTCTTTTATACCTCCCTGGTTTTCAGTGGCTCTCTTCTCACCACTGACCATGTGATGGAAACCATGAAAACAGGCAAAGCACAGATGTTTGACCTCCATCTCCCTTCCTGGGTTTCTTCCTCTCGGCTCCCGGCTCCCCGGTGGGCCTGCCGAGCTGTCACATCGTACTGGAGCGTGTCCTTAACTGTGTTTTGTCATCCCGTCATCCTGTCTTCTCCCCTGCCATCCATCCATCCGTCCGTCCGCTCACCAATCATTCTCTGAGATACTGAGTCTCAGAGGCCCCTTTGGGATTTCTGGATGACCAAAGCAAAGACCCTTATCTGTCTCTGTGTGTTTATGCAGGTGTATGCATTTTTTTCTTTTATGTATCTGGGTGTGCTTGTTTTGAGACGGTAACAAATGCCGGTTTGGGATTTACAGGTGAGCAGTCATGGAGCGGCTGCAGATGTTGGCAGTCCAGGCAATCCCTCCTTCTCTCTCTTCTACATTACTTTCTGCTAAAGTAACTCTCACAGATGTTAACACAAATTGTCAGAGATGATCCTCAAACGCTTTGGCTAGCCTTTCCACTGTCTTTGTGTACAGTACGTGCATGTACTTGTGTGTGAATGTGTGTGTGTGTGATGAATGGGCCGGTGCCAGGCAGCGTTCCCTCGGTGGCCTTGGATCAATCTGCTTATCTGTTAGCTGCCAGCACTGCCAGTGATTAACGACCAGCTCCACACACAGCACATCCTTATTCATTACCAAACACGTCACACACATGGGTGTGCACGCGCGGCCGAGCAAACACGCCCGGGCGCACGTGCGCACACACACACAAGACATCCTTTTTCATTATGTTAGACGACCACATTGGGGACAGTCTGGGGCTGGAAGGCAGAGAGGTGAGAAAGAGACGGGGGAAGCGAGATGGATGGGTGCAGCTTAAACGCTGAAACACACACACACACACACACATCTCCAACAACTCTTTTCATTCTCAAGTTTATCTCGTTACCGAACAAGCCTCTGTATTCACACTTTATATTAGTCATTCATCTGTGTCTCTTTGCATCCTGTAAGTGTGAGACTCCCCACAACACTTGACCTCCTCAGTGTGGCCAATCAGAGTGGACAGGAGGACCCGCGAGGCACCGTTAAGGAGGAAAGAGGTAACACAAGCAGAAAGAGACAAGACATGCCCTCACAGAAATGTGGTGCAAGTCCAGACTTCAGTCAAATAGAAACAGAAATAAATATCCTTACAGTAATTTGAGCATTTATATATCTAAACTCAGGTAAACGGGCAGGATTTCTTAAAAAGGGATTTATTCCCTTCTTTCTCAAATGTGATTGGATGGTTAAACTAGTGGGTGTGGATTAAGCCGTTTTTAAGTATGCACTACAACCCTGACATGTTTGCGACATTATCCAGAGGGGCAAACACAAATGTCTGCCTCATACAGGAAGAGAAGTCAGAGGACTTAAATACATTTGTAGCATAAAGTCTGAAAAGAACGCCTGAATGTGCTAAACGGGTATCACTGAAGGATTTATAACAAGCAGGTGTGGTGGTGATATCGTTTAAGGCTTTGCATCCTTTGTCATTGGTTATCAGTCAGGCCTGGCTTAAAAAAAAGAGAGAAAAGAGCCTAAATACAAAAATACCAGGTTTTTCCTTCAATATATTGTTTTCTTTGCAGGTTGAACTGGACTTCACGTAAATCTGATTCTCCTATTATCAAAGAAAATACAACTCTGACCTGGAAAAATATTTGACATTACATAACTCTATTTAAATGATGCTGCAGTGAATGCTGTAATCAGAGCTAATGTTTACCCAACTATTACAATGTGGATTTGTTTGGGCCAGACAGCATATGTGATCCTCATTTCAGTTCAAAACATCAATTTTTAAAAAAAGTTTGAACTTTTCTCCATTGTCATATTCCAAAAAAACGTTTGCAGCGAAAACCTGATTCCTGTTCTCTTTCTGATAGGAATGGTCAATACCCACAATTTTCCTTTTTAATACAGCTCACAGCTCTTTTTCATTGATAATGATAGAAACACTTGCACGGCATGCATTAAAATCCATGCAAGGACAATATGAAAAGTGAATGAAGAATTTTTATCAAATGAATAAATTAAGTTAAATAAGGATAATAATTTATTGCAAACAAAAAAATTATTTAAATATAAATCCATTAGGAAATGTATTGATGTGTCAAAAATATCAATACTTTGGAGTTGTAACTTCGGTATCAGCCAGTCAGATTAGCGGAATCAATACTTTTTAAAATATTGTTATGTAAGTGTATTACTTCAGTGTCACATGATCATGTCAGCCTATGATATCAGCCATGTCAACCACATGATGATAGTGCTGCTGTTAGTTATGATGCTTTGTTTTGATATTTTACTGGTTTACTGAAGATTATTTCACATTATGTTTATATCTATCATATTACTTACATTTTTTATTTTCCATTTAATGATTGTGAATAATCTCATATTAATTTCTTATTCAATTATTTCATCATTTTAAAAATATTTATATTTATAAATCATATTTCTTACTTGATTGTTCATGTTAATTTACTTATCTTGATCTTTTTTTAAGGATTTCTATCAAGTCTTTATGTCCTTCAGTTTTATATTGTTTCATATTACCCTTGTAAAGATATTATTGCACGCTGTACTATTGTAATTTTCCTTTAAGTGGGCCAAAATGTAATGATGAAACAGTATCATAAACTAATAGTTTCATATCAACAGGGTATACACATTCGTATTGAATAAATCTGGATAAACATATATGTCTATATATCTGGTCCAATTTCTTTGTGTAGTGGTTTCTTTTGTTATCTAGGTGGTTAGTAGTGTCTTTTCGGAGTACATCAGTCCACTGCTCTGAGACACAAATCAACCTTTGATCCTGTAGTCTGAGATATGTCTCATAAACAGATGAAATAAAATGTTAAAGTTCAGTCTGATGTGTTGAGGTGTGCCTTGTATTATGTTAAATCCTGACTTCATCTACACATGATTTAATCAATGTAAATACAGCAAGCTGTGTTTATTAACTCTGTGTGTTTATGAAATCAAAGAATGCTAAATTTGTCAAATTTACCCTGCTGCTTTCAGATGGCTGCAGGGATTTAATGAACTGAGAAGGGATTTCACACAGCATTAAGCAGCCATAGACAACAGATGCTCATTAATATATAGATCAATGATAGCTATGCTACCAGGATTCCTCTTCAAACCACACTGACAATTTTTTGCTCCAAGTAGGTAGCCGTTGCTGTTTGGCATCAAATGATTTATACAGAAGGTGGACAGTGTTTGAGGCCCACTATTTATCCATCCGTCCAACTATCTGTTCCTCATGCCAGCTGTGTCCTGTTCAGTGTTTGTGGGGCCTGTCCCAGCTGACAGGGCCAGAGTCTACCTCCAACAAATAACCCATCCATACCATTATATCCATCTCAGAAGTTACACAGGTTTAAAAAAAAAAAAAACTTGTAGAACATATTATTATTATTATTATTCTTATTATTATTATTATTATTTGTAGTAGTAATAATACATTTTATTCATGGGCACCTTTCTATACACTCAAGGTCACCTTACAGGATAAAACACAACAAGAAAAAATCAATAAATACAAAAGGAAGCATAAAACATTAGAACGATTAGAACGATTAGAAGCAGCGTGAAGTGTGAACTATTATGGTGAATAGACCAGTTTGAACAGAAAATACAAATGATAACACAAGGAAAGCTAAAGGCAGAACTCAAAACTACAGAACTCAATGCTGCGTCGTGAAGATGACACAATGTCCTAGGGTTAAATCCGACTGGCAGCCTCTGAGGCTAACGAGTTGAAGTACTATGACTTCTAAGGGTATCTCTGTTTTCTTGAAAAGTTCTCTTCATTTGGGGAAGTGTGAATGCAGAAATGAGCTCTGATGCAGATGAGGTGAATAAACATTTCCATCCCCTAGTTTTCAGTTTATTCACCCTTAAAAATTCTGCCATGAAAAGAAAAGCAAGATCTAATCATTCTTCTGGTCTCATCACCTCTTGTTGTTCAAGCACTCTCTGGCCTTTAAACTTATCTGATACAGGGCTTTGTGTTTTATGGTATGAAGACTAAATAAAGATTAAGTCTTATCCTAGTGTCTTCAAAGAATCATAAAGAAAATCCGTCGGAAAAGTGACACGAAGGAGAGCTCTAAAAGATTTCTTGTCAAAACTACATTCAAGAAAACCAAGCCGAAGACAGCTATTCCCACACACTGATGTGGATGTGCAACCAGGAGCATGACATGGAAATAAGTCAAAGTTCACTTCATTTTTGTTGTTTTTAAACATTTAGATAACCAATTAGAAGAAATGAGCTCCAGAAACAGTAAGTGAAGGCACATCAAATACAGGTTTCAACGGTTTAAGGTTTTCTAATTTATTATAAAACCCACAGCCTTTTTCTAATCCAGCGTTTGGCAAGTTGAGGAGAAGTGAGTGCATGTTCTGCATACTTTACTTTTTAAGTTCTGTTGTTCCACAGAGCCTTCATGATCTCTGAGAGGGACATGCTTTCTATCATTTATGCTTCCATTAAGTGTATATTTGCATTTGCAAGGTTGAAGATGAACACGTAACTGAAAACCACAGAGATTTTTTTGTGTTAGTATTTTCACAAAGTCACAGCCACAGAAACCCTGAAATGTGACAATGGATGGAAGAGTCAATTCAGTTTCAGAGGAAACACCAAATACATAATATCACTTTTAATATAAGCAAGTTTAATGTAATATACTAAGATGTGGTGCACATGAGGCAAGGCGGCTTCGCAGAACTTAATTGTCTAGTGACATGAGCTCATCTCTGCAGAGAAAATTTGACAGCACTCTGCAGGATGTTAGGGTTTATTTCCAAAGGCAGTGTTAATTAATCATTTCATGATTGAGACCCAGGAGAGTTGCAGCACAGTTTCCAGGAAGAGATAACAGAGGGAGGGAGGAAAAATGTGATTATTTACTTGAGTAGAGTCACTTGTCATCTCTCAACACTTTTTTTAAAGGAGAAAAGAAAATGAATGTCGAGAGCTCGTGAAAAAACACTTGCAATATTTTGATGATATGGAAAAAAAAACTGTCAAAACACAAATGAAAATAAGAAATGTTTTGGAAACTGTGGAACTGCTTTTGTCTTGTTTCCACAAAAGATTTAGATGGATATCTTCATTTCACATTGTAAACAAATGTAAGATACAAATATAAATTTATTTCTTGTGATTTTATCTTTATTTTCTTATCAAACCCACGAGTTCTGTCCAGTCTGTAGTTCAAAAAAAGATCATTAGATTCCCAACACGGTCGTTGAAGTGTATTTCATCACAGGTTTGTGGTTTTCTGGAGGCTGAATCCTTAGAGGTCAAACACATCCAGAACGAGCAGCATCATAGCATCTTCATGTTGGCGAGAACAGATCTAAGTTCACAGTTCTGTGGAAACGTTTCAGATGTTGGAGATATACATCAATGCCTCGACTCTCTGCATTTGACCTGTTCCCTTGTGTTTTCTCAGGCTGACTGCTCTTCGTGTGTGTGATTTATAAACAGCAAATGTCTGCCTTTAAAACACTGCAATATTTTTTAAGTTTCTTATTCCTTCTGCAATTCTATTTCAGAGCTTTTTTCCTCTTAAAAACTTGTCTTGGCAGTGCTTTTTTGGTTACTTTTATGCTGTAAAACATCTTAAAAGATCACTAAGGCTGAATTGGTTCAGTTATTTGTCAATAGTCATAAATGTAGAAACTTTGAAAAGCCACTTCCTTTCAGATCTCACAAACCATGAAAAGAGATCACAGGAGGAAAAAAGAGGTACAAGGACATTTTTCAAACACAGATTTTACCTTGCAAGTAGACTCCAGAGATGCTGTAGTGCACAGAAATTTTTCAACCCTCTTGTTTGCACATTTACACACAAACATAGTTACTACGAATATATGCAGAATAGCATCCCTCAGCACATAACATGGCACATCTTGATGTAGAAGGGCTACACACATCTATAAAATAACTGACAGACATTTGATGCCCCACAACTCAGTAATTTGTCAAAACAAAGAGTCTGAATACATCTTTTATTAAACTCAGAAAGCATCCAAATTATTCTGTTAAGTATTGTGTGAAAATTGATGTGAAAGAATAATTTTATGCACCGTTAAATCTTTGACATAAAAGGACAAGGAAAAATGACTGGGGTCTGACAGGTTTCCATATGCCTTTCAGGGCAGTCTTAGTTAAGCCTGAGGAAAGATGTTTATTTGGTCAAAGAAAAAAAAAGACAGCATGGTCTGACAAGCGCATGAGTAGCCAGAAATCGTTTTATTTTAGAAAAGGAGAGACACAGCCGAGATGGATTATAAAAACAAGCTGACGGGCAATAAGACAGACATTCAGGCTTGCTCGGCAGCAGGCTGGGAATGCTTGTTTTTCTCCCTATTAATTCTAATTTAGATAAGAAAGACTGTGATGAATGAAGCTGCTGTCTTTAGAGAAATGAGGGAGAAACAGGGTTCCAGAGGTATTCTTCAGATTTAAAAGAAGAATGTAGAGGGAGAGGAGATTTCATAGCTTCTCCTTTTGATACAGGACAGAAATGCATATGTTAGTGTGTGTATGTTGTAGATATGTATATATCGATGCATATGCATAGCATAATTCAGTGTGGAGACATTAATCTTAAAGGACAGGACAACAAAGATTACACATACTAAAGTCAATTTCATCATCATCGTCAGGATCCAGCCATACCGGAGCTCCCCTAGAGACACTCAGCTGACCCCCTTAGGGGGACCGCGGTGAAGTTAGTTTCAAGTTGGATATTGGATATTCGTGCTGTGGTGGTTCACTTAGGGACTGTCAATAAATTTTGCACCATCACTCTTCAGAAACAAAACGTATAGCTTTCCT
>JAVQJG010238773.1:0-11833 GCA_036024015.1 Craterocephalus amniculus | reverse complement strand
ATCTATCTATCTATCTATCTATCTATCTATCTATCTATCTATCTATCTATCTATCTATCTATCTATCTATCTATCTATCTATCTATCTATCTATCTATCTATCTATCTATCTATCTATGCTCATTTGAACTCATGATTTTTTTCCTGGATTAAAAAAAAAACTTATCAATCATAAAATTGCCCATTAAATCACATCTCAAACATAAAAACTGAGCTTTACATCCAAACATTACTACAACTAGTCTTTCTATGTGATGCCCGAGCAATACTGTAAGTATTAGTCGTTTTTCTGCAGTAATATAGAATCGTTTGCAGTGTATTTTTTTCTTAAATATGTTACATTACGTGACTTCGTGCATATAATTTCTACTTGCCATGCAGACAACTTACAATATTGTATCTGTGGCTACATCTGCCACAGTAATTTGCTTGCAGCATGTTAGCAATCTCTTTACATTGTAGCTTTTATGATAGCCTACTTCATCTAAATAAACGGAACAGCAATTGAATAAAAAAAGCCACCCCATTCAAATCTGTTCTGCTCCATCCAAATCACTAAAAGCTTTAATGATCTCGTCTCACAGTAGACATTTTAATTTTACCGCACAACGAGGTTTTCTTTTCTAAAGTTGTTGTTTATGGAAAGTAAATACCTTAAGGTAAATAAAAGTATAATGTCCCCAGTAGGGGATACAAAAGCAATCACAATGTTATTATAATACAGTCATACCTGCGCAGCAGAGACCCAGGAGGTTAATGAAACTAATCAGAGTCCACATTTCTGTACGGAGCGGTCATGTTTTCGCAGAAACCAGCCGTTTCCCAGCTCCTCCACCGGACGACCTGCAGGGCGCCCCCCTTTTACAAGTTTTTGTTGTCTGATTTTGTCCCCCACGCGAGTCAAATTAAATCTGTTACAAATATGACATAAACTGCCTTATCAAAGAAACTAAATAATCCGAAGCGCTAGAAAGCCACAGACGTTCTGACCTGTTAAACATAAATGATTTACAGCAACTCAACAGGTTTCCGTGTTTGAGGAAGGAATGTGACCTCGCTTGTTTGTGCACATAACACCTGAGCAGGTGTACCACTTGTGATGTAGCGTCAGAAATATTATCCTTGGTGCAGAGAGACAATTTCCGTTGTCTGTAAATTGCTCCGCCATAAGAAATTACATGTATTAATTAAATAATTAATTGCGAATAAACAACACTTTCATTTTTATTAAAATTTGTTTCCTATATTTAGGGGGGAAAGTACCTACATTGTATTTTTGGGATGCATGATAGATTTGCATTTACGTTTTAAGAGTCAAATAGGTTAATAACTAATATGCCTGGAGTAGTTCCTACACTGCAGTTTTCTGTTTTAGGAAGCAGGTTCCTGAGTTTTATCTATTTTATTTTTTTCTTCCAGTTCAGTATTTTTACATCAGCAAAAAAGCAAACAGTTCCCGGAAACATTTGCACGCATCTTCATCTCACAGTTTTCGCATCATACTGCACTCACATTTTTCACTTGAATTTCTCAAAACATAGCAACTATCTCCTAACAGCAACCACTCCCCTCATTGTGGAATCACTGCTCTCTGACAAATAAAGCGGGTAGAAAACAGAGGCTAAAATTTCCATTTCTAAGCATTATTGCGCATAATTACATATTCTATTTATTTGATATGAAGAAAAGTTAATAGTGGAAGGAGGTAGAAAGACTGCAAATTTTTAAGACAAAATGCAGCGGAACTGTTTATCTTGTGCTCTGAGTGTGCTTCCGGATTATTTTGGCAGCTGCGCGTCTAGTGGCGGCAGTTAGCATTTAGCGTGCAGACTGTATTGTCTGCGCTCTCTTAGAGAGGCAACTTGTGTTGTTTGTGGGATGTTTGGATAAAAATAGACTTCTCAAGTTGCAAGCATGGCACTTTCGATGGAAACGCAGCTGCAGAGTATCTTTGAAGATGTTGTGGTAACTTGCATCTCTGCAAAGTGATTTACAGATGAGCTAACATGATTGAGCATTTCGGAAAATGCTAGCCTTTCATTAGAGTGATGTTAGGGCTCTAAACTCGTAGCAGGTTTGTAGAAAACAATGTAGATCTGTAATGCATGAAGGAACTTACCCATACGGATGGCAATATCATTAGTAGAGGGTTTAGACTTTGTTTTCTATCCATGAACTACCTAGTTGATTATTTATTATTATTGTTTACCATTTTAAGGTCCCTTTAAATGTAAGAAGTTTTATACAAGCTAAACTCCTCGTCTATCAATAGGTTGTGTTCCTAAAGATTTTATGTCCTTTTTACTATAATAAACCCCATTTTCTTCTCTATTTGATAGAAAACTGAGTTGATAGAAGAGGCCTTTGCAGGGTAAGGTGGCTCCTAATTCACAATTATAGCAATTAATAAGTAGTTGTATGCTAGAGAAAGTCCTAAAAATGCTGTTGTATATGTGAATTATATTTGAAGCATGTTCATGGACACTCCAGAGGATGAAAGGACTAAACTGATCAGTTGCCTCGGAGCCTTCAGACAGTATTGGGGAACACTGCCACAGGTTACTGCACACAAACACACACACATGGATGAACAAATGTTCATTACTTGTACACTGTTCACAACTTAACCTAATTGGTTATATTTTTCATTTTTCTCACCACCTTTCTGCAGGATTCTCATGAGCAGTGTGTGCAGTGGATTGTGCGATTTATACACAGTCAACACAGTCCCAAAAGGATCTCCTTCCTGTATGACTGCCTGGCGATGGCTGTGGAGACCAGCCTGCTGCCGCCAAGGTCCACAAACTTAATCATCAGTCCTTACATATGTAAAATGAAATCATAATTTCTGGCAGCTCTTTCCTGTTAAAAAGATAACTTAATTAGCTCATCTGTTTGTGTTATACCATACCATTATTTTTTATTTGTGTTACACTGAGGTGCATAAGTGCATTTTCAACAATATTTTAAACCTGATTCACACAGATTATATAATTTTTATGTAATTCATTCATTTTAATGTCTTAATCATCCTTCTGATTAATCTGTCTTGATTTTAGGATGGTGTGTGTTGCCCTGATAAGTTCTGACAGTTTGGAGTGGGAAAGGACTCAACTATGGGCCTTAACTTTCAAACTCATCCGTAAAATCATTGGCGGGGTGGACTACAAGGTCTCTAACACACAGATGCACTCACTGCTTACTTTTTTACATAAATTAAGATAAAAGAAAATAACTCCAGCCAAGTCTTCTTTGATAATCCGTTTGGTTTGGTTTTCACAGTTCATGTAGCAAAGGCAGTTGCTGTTGTAACTAGATCAAAAAATCTTCTGCTACCCATGAGTACCTTGGTCTTGTATTATACACATGTAAATCTGTATTATTAGTGTAACCTCAAAATCCAGATTGTTTGCTTTTATCTGAAATTAGAATTGATATAATCTGTATTTTCGGATATGTAAAAGAATATTTGCTGAAACTGGAGTCTTGAATCATCATGTCTTGTAAACTATCTTTCAGGGTGTTCGTGATTTACTGAAAGCCGTTCTGGATAAAATACAAACCATCCCCACCTTTGTCAGCTCGGCTATAGTGCAGCAGCTTCTGGCTGCCAGAGAGGTACTCATCGTTCTACATTTGCAGATTATGTATTATTTTTATATTATTTATATATAATTGCAAATTTTTATAACTTTGAAATTGGCTTTGAATACATTATTATAAAAAAACAGGATCCATAAACTTTTTTTATTTATATGTGTGGTTTTGTGTCAGGTGGTCGAGTATATCCTGGACAGAAATGCTTGCCTCCTGCCAGCCTACTTCGCTGTCACAGAAATCAGAAAGCTGTATCCAGAGGGACAACTTGCACACTGGGTATGTATAACTGTCCGTCCGTCTGTCTGTGTATATATGCTTGTATGACTTTCTATCTAACATTCTTTCTCTCATAAAGTCTTTTGTCAGTTTTGCTAATCTATTTCTGTATTTCTCTCATTTGTAGCTTCTAGGCAGTTTGATATCAGATTTTGTTGACAGTTTCAGACCAACAGCTAGAATCAACTCTATATGTGGTAAGACATTTAAACTCTCAAAGACTAGAAAGTTGCAAGATGCAATAACAAATTATAGCAAGTTTTTTTTCCCCGATGTTTATTTAGTCAAAATATTCTGGTTTTCCTGCTGAAGCATTCCCAAGTCGATTTCCTTCTTCTCAAGTGTTTCAATTCAGCCAACATCAAAGATCAGAATCACCACAACATTCATGAAAACTATAACGACACAATTTTGATACAGAATCACTGATCAATAAACTCAATAAACTTTGTTATTTAGCTTATGGACATTTGTAAAGGGTAAATACAAGATGTTCCCATTTGAGGAACCACATTAAACTTAGAAGTGAACCGAGCTGCTATAGTTGCTTCCGTTTTGCACACAAAGCGTTCAGAATTTAATTCCCCTGCTTGTTTGAAAATGAGGTTGGGCAGCAGTGTTTAAACACCTGCAGGAAGTAAATGCAGGCTGGGCCAATATCCAGAGTAAATTCATAAATCAGATGAGTAAAAGTTTGTTTACCAACTTGTCTTGCAGCTGTTACTTTATAAGCCACAAATAAACAGGCCCACGCTTTAGCAGAACCCCACAGAAATTTGACACATGGGCACATTTTATGAGAGCGCTTTGTCAAGTTGATAGAGCTGCAAAAATAAATATAAGTGAAATGAAGTATAAAAAAGAGAGAGAGCAATGTACACAGACGCAACCATTTGAACTGGTTTTGATGTCTTTATTGTTCTCACACCTGCATTCTTTTATTGGCTGCGTTGCTGCAGGAGTTGCTCATTGGATATTCACTTAATGATATTCTTCTACAAAATCTGCAGAGCACATTGTGATTAGCGACTCATTCCCCCGTGACATCCCGTATGTCTCACATCATATTTTCAAAGCTTTCACTATATGTTGATGCTTAAAAACAAAAAGTAATACTGTGGTATGTATCTGTCTCATCTTTTTAAATTGGAGCTTTAATTATTCTCACCAGAAACTAAGGCCTTGTAGTGTAAAGTAGCAGCATTAACCTCAGTATAGTCTGGAAACTCTTATGATACATCCAATTACTGTGTTTCAGCATATGAAAGTGTTGGATAAAAATCACATGTACCAGCACAGGGATGAGATACAAGCTGAAGACACAGTTGTCCAAATTTCTTAAGTACCATTCAGAATGAAGTTCTTTGTGCAGTGCAGCCAGTGATAATATGCAGAGACAGTTTAAGATACACAAAACATGCTGGAGCAGTCAGACAGAAGAAGTGATGGTAACAATACAGCTTCATTTTTGTCCAGTTTAACTGTTTAAATGGCCTCTTTCAGGTTACGATGACCTCAAAATAATATTTGCATGGCAATGTCTGATTTTCAGTAGTCAGTATCAGTATGTTACTGTCAGGTCAGCAGTAGACCAAAGCTTGCCACACAAAAGCATCTCATAAACAGCAACATCTGATGGAATGAGAGAAATATGATCAAAGGATAAGGTCTCTGCCACAGTATTGAAGGAGATTACTGTCATAGTACACACACAAATGTCAATGTCAGCTTTATTTATATAGCACATTTCAGAGGCAGCTGGGCAAGAAAAGTGCTTCACATCACAAAAATCTTCAAGAAGTAAAAACAACACAAAACACCAGAATAAAATACAACATAATAACAGTAAAAGACAAATAAGTGAGGCAAATAGAAAATCAAATAAGGTAAAAGTAACAGAGTGTTACTCTGCTCAGCTGAAGGCCAGTGTGAATAAGTGGGTCTCAAGACGTGTTTTAAAAATGGGGAGGCTGCTGGTCGTCCACACAGAAATAGGCAATGTGTTCCACAGCTTGGGAGACACACAAAAGTAAACCATCCACTTCAATGTTTGGAATAGATTTTTGGGACACAGATGATTCTTCTTTTGAAATCTTAAATTAGTGTTTAATAGTTCATCTATTGATTTTAATATTGGTGTAAAAAAACAAACTAACAAAAAAAATGTTTACCAAAATAACCAGAAAAGTCAACTCCAGATATACTTCTACACTTTTGACTTAACTTTGAAACTGATAGTTATGCTACAACTAGGTATTTACCGCGCTGCTTTTTTGGAGTTCCAATCCGATTGAAAATTGGATATCTGTTGATACCGATATTGGACAATACCAAATCTGTATGTTAATTATTATTGGCTATGGTGATCTTTGCTGTTATAATTTTTAAGGTTTCATTGGGTTTCAGTAAACCACGTGTCCTTTCTTAATAAGTTGACCTTCCAATATCCAGATCTAATAATTAAACACGTTTTATTTAATCTCTCATACTGGTAATGTTCATATGTTGATTCAATGTTTTTATCACTTTTGTGGGTTTTTATGTGAATTGTGGAAAGATTGATGAGTAAATTTGTCTAATTATTTTGAGCGATGTGTACATAGTAGAGTACAAATCGTCTTCAGTTTATGCCTGAAAACCCTCTGTTGTCACTGATCCCAGGTCATGTGTTGTGTGAATGTGTGTGCCCACAGGACGATGCAGTCTCTTACCAGTGGTGAATAACAGTGGCGCCATCTGTAACTCCTGGAAATTAGACCCCACAACCCTCCGCTTCCCCCTGAGGGGCATGCTGCCTTTTGACAAGGTTACATCTTCTACATGCATTCCAGATGTACTGTATGCACACCTGGCATGCTTTCATACATTCACACGTGTCCTGATTCTGGTCTCGCTGTGTGTAGGATCTGTTTGAGCCGCAGACGGGCTTACTCCGCTACGTGCTAGAGCAGCCGTACTCCAGAGAGATGGTGTGCAACATGTTAGGACTCAACAAACAGGTAAAACAACTTCCTCTTCTGCTCCTGTGCTTCCACACAAGCCCCTCCACCTGATCCCACCTCGCCCATCCCTGGACATATCCGTGTCTCCTCTCTGTCTCCAGAACCTGCTCCTCCTTTTTTTTTGTTCATAGTTTTCTTTTCTATCTGTTTTTTTTCTTGTTTCTCTCTGTTTTCCTTTTCTCCTCTCATCCCATTCATTTTCCCTTGACACCCGCCTTTGCCCTTGTTTCCCAGGTAATCCTTGTAACACAGCTGTTAAAGGCCATGTAATGCAATGCTGTGAGCTTGACCCATAATGCACTGATGTTAGTATTCCCTGTTGGGTTCATGCAGTTTCAGCTCAGCCCAGCTCATACGAGTGCAGCCATCACTGTGCTACAACAGCTTGTTGCAAACACAAAGCGGATTTTTCTTAACCATTTGAATCATAAAGAAATAACCCAGAATCTGGTTTTGAAGCAGCTGAGCTAATGCCAGCTGTGCTGAGCTGACAGTGAACAACCTACTGTAGCTCCTTAGTCACCACTTTCTCTCTCTGTCTCTCCTTTTTTACCCTCCCTCTCTGTTTGTTTCTCTTTCTTTCTTTGTTTCTTTCCCCTCTCTCTCTCTTTTGTCCCCTGGTTGTGTTTGTTTGTCTCTCTGCTATGCGCTCTCTAGACTCTGAACATTGCCCAGGTATGTCGTTGTTCCTCCTCCCGGTCACACGACCTGCCAACTAACCAGCCCACAGGAAGATAGACTTTTAGGAATTCTTTTTACTTCTAGAAATCGGAAACTGGGAGAAAGAAAAAAGAGGAGAGCAAAGGAGAATGCCACAGAGCTTGAGATGGACACAGCAGGGCTACGTAGAGATATCCTCCATAGACAAAGAGAGACTTATTTGAATAAATAATGGGCAGGTAGTTCACACAGATCGCCAGGTAGATAAATATGACGTGCAGGAGCGGGTAAAGATTGATGGAGTTGTTTCTGAAACATTAAGAATGGATGATTTGTTTAGCTAATTGGGTGGCATGCGACAGTTTCCTGTGATGTCAGTTGGCTTTGCACGCAGCGTTAGCGCTGCTTTTAATTCGGTGTAAAAAACAATGAATTACTGAATATTTACCACACTGATGTAATGAATAAAATGTTAAATTTCCAGTTTTTAGTGACTGGCGAACATGAATCCTCAAAGATGGGAGCAGTACAGCTGCTCTGTTGTTGTTTACAGATTCAAAGGAACTCATTTGTGTTAGGATTTATTTGTTTGATCATTCATTTTACGGCGCATTGGCCAAAGCTTCTAACACTTTGGTTATTGGTTTAAGACTTCCTTTTACAACCCGGGATTGACAGAGAGGTGTGTGCTCTCCCAGCATCGTTAGTGTGTGTTTAGTTCCAGGTGACATGAAGTATTTTTGACTCGAAACCCTGCTGTTAACATTTCAAGTCCTGCTGCACTGCATGTGTGGATGTAGTCTGGTGCTCGTCTGTTGATAACAAGTGTGTCAACCCTGCCGCTGCTGCTTTTTGTTGTGCAGATCTGGGCAAAACCTCAAGTCTTTTCTCGTTAAGCTGGACGGTAGTGTTCTTGCTTTTCACTCTGATAAACCTATACAAGCTAAACAAGAGATGGAGGACATCCTCAGAGACTGCAGCTGATGGCGTTGCCACTCAGAGAGCATGCTCTGCTGGTCCAGATGCAAAATTGAACACTTGTAGGAAGTTAGATTTTTTAAAAACAGAAAATCTGCTGTTTGTAAATGTGTGGTTATTGATTTTCAAGTAGAGACAAGAATACAAGTAAAATTGATATTAATATTAGTTTATTTTGAATAAAGTTGAAAATTAAAAGTAGGAGCGCACCGAATATTCGGCCACCGAATTTATTCGGCCACCGAATTTATTCGGACGAATAGTGGAAAAAAAGGTACTTTTGGGCTTCGGTGGAGTGAGTCAAAAGCAAGGCAGAAAAGTGGCTGTGACGCCATGATGCCATCAATATGGAATGGATTATTTAAAAATGCCAGAATATACACAATAAATACTTTGATTGAAAAATATTGACAAATTTATTCTAGGCTATTTCTGCAGTATTTGAAAAAGAATAGTGGGAAAACTGAACCACGTTTAATATTCGGCATTCGGCCAAACTTTTTAATGTTATAAGGCTTTGGCGCAAGTTTTCATTTGGTGCATCCCTACTTAAAAATAATAGGGTCTCTACGAATGATACACAGTGATTTGTTGCTGTCATCAGCAAACTAATTAAAACTTCTGCCTTCTCTCTTCAAGTCAGATGCTTTTGTCATAAAGATTAACTTTGTATGGATTGAAATGTTTCACGTACCATTAAAATGATGACCAGTGAACCCAGATTGCAGCCGAAGTGTGATCACTGTTTTGCCCAGGTCAGGGAATGAGTGTTTCTGATTGGCTGGCTGTGCGTTTGAGTGAATTCTGACCTTTGTTGAGTCACGTGCATCTGTTCAAAGACGTGCAATAACAAAAAGTTGTTAGAGGCTTTTCATTGAAGTTGTGCTTCAGAGCAGTGATCCCTCACTTTAGTCCTAAAGGCCCACTGTTCTGCCGGTACTTGATGTTTCCCTGATGTAACAAACCTGATCCAAATTAAATGGATCACTGACAAGCTTTGCATAAGTTTGCTATCGACTCATTGATTTCCGTCTGCAGTAATGAAACACAAAGTCTGCAGGACAGTGGGCGTTGAGGACCGGAGTAGGGATCCCTGCTTTAGAGAGTCTCATGACGATGGACAAAGACTGAAGGGTGAGAATAACAGGAGGTGGAGGCCGCATAGCTTTGTTGTATTTAGATATTGTTTCATTTAGATCCGAGCAGATTTAGATTTAGATGTACTCAGGTATTATCCAGCATGTGAACTGAGAACTCTATTGAGACTTTCCTCATTTAAAACCAGATTTGATTTTGTTTAGCGCTGGCAGACAACTGCATGGATATTCCCCTCTGCTGGTTGATCATGGATGAGAACGAGTAGCAACATTTCTACCAAACTGCTTCTATAATCAGAGGCAATGAGGCGATAAACCAGCCGGTGGTGCGGTTTTATTGCTGGTTTCTAGGCAAACAGCGGCTGATGTCTTTATAGCCGGCGGAAACTTCTCTCTCTCTCTTTTTCTCTGTCCCTTTGTTGCCCCTGTTTCTGTTTGTGCGCATGTGTGTCTGGGTGCAGCGGAAGAGAGTTTGTACTGACGGCCGGTTCAAAGGCAGAAATGTGTGAAAACGTGACGGTCAGCCTCACGGCTCCTCCTCTCCTTCCCTTTCACACCACTACCTCCTCCCCAGACCTCCCAGTCTGCATGCAGGAATGTGCTGAACCTTTTGGTTTGGTTTGCTGTCGGCGCTGTGCTATGCAGTGATGTCTTGTACTTCCTCGTGCTGTGCTGTGTTGTTCAATCCATTGCTAAGCTCTGTCCCAGCTGCATGGAAAATTTCTTTAGTCAAGTGTGGTTTAAAGTTTTATAATGCAGAAATTTGCATTCGTACTCGCACCAAAACGACAAAAAAGGATGCATCTCCTAAATATGAAATCAAATGCAAACATGAATGAATATCCAATGTTTCCTAAAGCTTTCTTATAAGGGAACATTTGTAAGAAGAGTTAAAAAGAAACAAAGAATTTTGAGCAAAGCAGTTGCAGTGCTGGCTCAAGGTTGATGCTAAAACAGCCACAGCAGATCCAGTCATTACGTCACTTTATGTTTGACCCTTTGCCACTTCATGTTTGACCCTCATTGCCTATTTACAAAAGCAGCAACAGATTACCGAGTTTGACTTGTTTGCCTCCAAATTCACATCTAATTATCAGCAATCGAACTTTTAGATGCTGTTTTAAACAACAGTTGGTGTTTATCAGCGCTCTCTTCAGTGCCAACCTCTTCTTCCAGTTGCTAACTAGTACTTATGATGCAAATAGGATTTCTGTTCGCTGCTCCAGCAGGATCTGTAAACTCCATTTGACACATTGATATAAAATATTTAACAGCATGTAGATGAAAGAGAACGCTGATCTGATTTTCGTCCTCTGCTGCTTTTTCTTTAAGTTTTTCAAATGTAATCTCTTGAATTAAGTGGAACAAAAAACTACACAGACTACACAGGTTTTAGGCGCTATCTTAGCTGGCTGGTTGGTCTCCTTAACCCCAAACCAGAGCAGTTGTTGACCCTGGCCCAGCCAAGAGTTGATGTTTGTGTAGGACGAGCTTTAGCAGCTAAAATGGGAAGGACTGGTTCTAAGTCAGGTTCAGGCTGTCAACCAGCAACCAGCACTGAAACGGCTTTGGTTAGGAAAAACCTGGACTGTCCGTCTGCGTATCTCTCCTCTCAACTGTAGTTCCCTTCCCTTCCTCTTCTCTCATTCCTTCACTAGTTAAACTCACACCACCACCCTTGTTTTTGGTGCTTATGTTTTTTTCTACCAGTTCTTTAATGCAATGATAGTTTATATTGTGTACAGTGCATCCGGAAAGTATTCACAGCGCTTCACTTTTTCCACATTTTGTCATGTTACAGCCTCATTCCAAATTGTATTAATTTAATCTCTTACCTCAAAATTCTACACAAAATAATCCATTATGACAATGTGAAAAAGTGTTTTTTTTACTTTTTTTTGGAATTTATTAAAAATAGACAAGTAAGAAATCACATTGACAAGTATTCACAGCCCATGCCATGAAGGTCAAAATTGAGCTCGGGTGCATCTTTTTTCCACTGATCATCCTTGAGATCTTTCTACAGCTTAATTGGAGTCCACCTGCAGTAAATTCAGTTGATTGGATATGATTTGGAAAGGCACACACCTGTCTATATAAAGTCCCACAGTTGACTGTGCATGTCAGAGCACAAACACCAAGCATGAAGTCAAAAGAACTGTCTGTAGACCTGCGAGACAGGATTGTCTTGAGGCACAAATCTGGGGAAGGATACAGAAG
>JAVQJG010238764.1:0-20647 GCA_036024015.1 Craterocephalus amniculus | reverse complement strand
GGCTGCAGTCAGGTCTGGCAGAGGTGCGCGTCGAGCCTCTGCGGACCTACGCAGAGGCTACGGCGGTTACGCCGTAACCCCCTCGACGCAGACGACGCGCGAGTATAAACCCACCTTAAGTATTTATTGCCGCTTCCACACACAGCCAAGCTGACCCCACACATCTTGGGGATTAAGTATTATGGGGTTTAACTGCTTCCAGGTCTCCTCAGGTTGCTCTGCTTGCTTGGCTTTTAAGACCACCTGTCCGACGCCGGTTCAGACAGTTTCCTTCCAGGAGAAGGTCAAGGTTTAGACGGCTTTAGACGTTCCCAGCTGCTCCAATGCATTGAGACATTCCAGCTTGTATTTGTTGGGTAAATGGAGGTCAAACGGCCGCTGTAGGTCTCAATTGAGTACAAGTTTGAAATTCAGCGTAGTTACAGTGAAGTACAATTGAGCTTGGATGCTTCCCCAAAACCAAGAAATTTAGTTAATGCTAATTATAGCATTAGCGGAGAGGAAAGTATAAAGATTAATTTTATTGTATACAATTAAGAGAGATTATAGGATTTGGCTGCCTTACATCAATTTTAGAGAGTGATAAAGATAAAGACGACATTTAGCCTTTTCTGTGATTTATCCTCATACTTTTATGAGCATGTAATTTCTGATGTTCAGCTGTGCATATATGCAGTTGTATTATTTACCCTATTGATGACTGAGCAAATTTAGTGCTGCTATTAGGAAGAGGGATACTCCCCCTTGGGTATGTTGCGAGTGCTAAAGATTTGAAAGAAGTCCACAGTAGAAAGAGGGAATTAATTACTTCTGTTGACACAAAAATGATTGCATTGACTGTTATATAGAGCCATGGAGGTCTGTATTCAAGGTTGAACTAGGGAACATGATCAGGGCCTGTCAAAGTCTCCAATTACAGATTGTCTGGAATTGATTAGGAGTCCTGGTTCTTTTTGGCAGACTGACTGCAATTGGATCCATTTTCTTGTTAAGGACCACAAAGGTTAGTGGTAACACTGAAAGAGGAAGTTGAGCAGTAATTTTGTTTTGTGTCCCCTGCTCGCTGTTTGTTGAGGTTTCTGATGCAGGAACACAAATTAGGAGCAAGTTTAAAGGATTTCCGTGTTTATTTTGGTGGGTGTTATGACGATGGACTGAACGTGTCTATTTTTGACAGACACTTGAATTTCCAAGTCATTAGTCCTCTACCCAGAAGCCTTCTGCGCCCAAGCGTGGATTCAAATGGGTTTGATGGCTGTTTTTAATGAGGAAATTTTACAGCTGCTGGCCATGGTGGTTTCACAGATACTTAGCTCGCCTTTGCCCACAGCTTTGGACAAAAAAAACCCAAAACGTAGAAGTTGGCGTAATTTGGTTATTTTATGCAATAAAGCCTTAAAAAGTACTGTAGGCAGAGAAAATGTGATTCCGCCTGCACTCCTAATTGCATGCACACATCGTTTTGTCTAGACTTTTCAGTGTCTCAAGTGTATGTTTCTGATTTAGTTTTGTTTTCCTGGTTTGGTTTATCATCCTTGTTTTGATTGTACCCCCATGAATGTATCTGTGGCAAGACCTTGCTTTTACCTCAGTTTCACATTTTGTCCTTTGACATTTTGATTTACTTTAATTTTGCTGTAGTTGGATGTAGTGTTTTTTGTATTTAGATGTTACACTGAAGATATTTCCACCTCACATTATTAAAAGACCACACAATCATTTTGGTTTCTCCAAAAAAAATCAGTTTTGCCCCAGGCCGAAAGTCGTGGTGTTCTGAATTAGTCGTAGTCTCCAGAACACTATCATATGTTGCTGTTTAACAATGCGTTCATTTTAGACCAGCTATGTTAAGAAGGAGGATACTTTGGAGAAGAATCCCCCTTCCTCCTCTCTCCCCTAACAAAGTTGGACCCCAATCCTGACCTCTGTCTTCGAGTGTGAGGTTGATTTTGAGACTCGCAGGAGTCCCCTAGCCTGAAGTCGACAGCTCAGGAGCCGAGAGAGAGTAAGGGGTCGAAGCGAAAGTGATCCCATTCCCCCAGGGAACTGGATCATGGTTCTGTAATATAAAACCAGTGATGGAGGCTGTCTGCTTGGCTCAAGGGCCAAAGGATTTCAATACTCGGGGTTGTTATAGTCGGACCCCATCCATGGTTCCTCTCACATCTTACACATCTACCCCAGTCTTCTTTATTTTATTTTTTTCCTTGTGTAGTTTTTAAGGAAACAATAAGATAAAGTAACCTGGAACATGTATACAAATGTGCTTCCCGGGAGGAAAACATTGCCAGACTTTACTTTATAAATTAGATTACAGGGCTTGGGCTGGTACAGGCAGAGGCCCTGGGCCTTTAGGGGCACTGTGTGGTCCCGTATTCTGCTGCACCGAGCATGTTGACAGAGGTTAGGGGTTAGTTTCAGTCCCTGCTGAGGAAACCAGACCATGTTTGTTTTGATCACCATATCTGACCTGGACTTGACTGGCATGTGCCCCCACTTTCCTGAATTGCCACAAAAAACACTCACAGTACCCCTGTGCAACAGTCACTTAAACACTGGGGTAAATTTCAAACTAATAACCAATTTCTTTCAAATTTCCCACCGATTACCTGATTGCTGGGTAAACACTAGCATCTCTGAATGTCCATAGATGTCCTGGAATGTTGGACATGTTATACTGTGCAAATGTTTCAGAAACTATCGTAGGTGTCATGCTCAGGTCTCATGGGTCAGCATAGAAACAGGGGTTGGCTTAGCTTGTGTAACATGTAATTGTCCACCCGTTAAAATTGGCAGCTGAAGAAATAGTCCAGTGGGAGTTAAGCCAATTGAATGATTTCATTGCGACCATATTAAGTAGTTAGTATGTTATAACGGACAAGAATGTGAAATATTACTGATACTATAGGCAGGCATAGAAGCAGCTGAAATGAAGAGGAAACCTTTTAACTGTGGGATAACAGCAGGAGGAGAGAAACTATACAACATGTTAGCAGTGCCTCGAATGATTGCACAGAGCTGATGAGCCACGTTGCTGCAGGTTTTAAAGGTTAAGGGCTTTAAATCAGATTTTATCAACATAAGATTGTTTCATTATTGTAGCTTGTTGTCAGGGAACTGTAGCTGTTAGTAAAACAGATTTGAGTAGTGAAAACATAGTTTGTTTTTTAAATAACCTGAGTCTCAATATTAAGAAATTGCAAATTTCTTAAATTTTTGTTTTTTCGGCTCATGGAAACTGTTTCCAAAGTAATCGTTTATCACTGTTGTCCACTGGAATGCCCAGCTGAGAGTAATTGATCCAAACCTTTGCCTAGTACTGGTCATGTTGTTTGAGGAAAAAAAATCATATTCAATCATTTTCTTTCTGCAGCTATCAAACTGAGACACAAAGCATGTATTCAGTATACCAGTTGCTTTACATTAGCACTGTAACCTTTTTGGCCTGGAGACTGGAATCCTCTGTGCTGGTAGTGTCACTGCGATCAGCGACATGTGTTATCCATCACAACCTAAACTTGCAATATTAGACAGCCAACGGTTTTCTGAACTTGTCATGTTCCCAATAATGATCCATAGGAGCAATTTTCTTGTCATGCGTCATTTTCCAAAGGTTTACTGAGCCGAAGCATAATCAGCTGTCTAGCAGAACTAATGTAACGAAGTTGGTATGTGTGAATGACAAGATCATCGTCGCCCTGTATTGTTTTCCATCCTCTGGGCTGCTGAGATGGTTATAAATCTCCTCCCCGCTGGTGCTTTTAGAACTTCTTATCCACCTTCTCCATCACTTCGCTGCGGTGGAAGTGTTGAGATGTGCACTGTCAGCTGGAAACCAAACCCTCTTTTTCTCATTATGCTGAGGTAATGTGTCTTATTTGTTGTTTGTGCTTTTTATGCCGCATCCAGACACCGACGTCATCACACTCCCCCTCTTCATGTGGTTTTGCCACCATTTGACCAACATTCATGGGTTAGAAAGTGGTAGTCTACTTGTCTTTTTGAGCGTTGAGGTAAGACGGGCATATTGTTAATCCGAAATAAGATTACTTCCCCCTAAAAGAATGTCTTGAAGACTCAGAGCGACAGCTGAAATCTGTAATGGTGGGATCTGTTTGCAGAGCCATGGTGTGAGGAGTGTTGTGGTCTGGGAAGATTTTGAGCTTATGCTGAAAAAGACCTTACAGTGTGATTAATGGACCAGGAAGTGGAAAATTAGTGGAGTAAATTGTTTTTATATTGGCCTTATAACCCTTATTATTTTGTGAAAAGTCTCACAGACTAGAAACGGCGACGAATTTGTGCATAGTTAGTACAGGACACCATTTTTTTTTTGCAGTGGGAGGAGTTGGTGTTTGTGCATGGCCCAGAATTTCTACAGAAACCTCATCTCAAAAGCCAAAGTGGTTAAGGATATTTATTGGGCCCCTTATATGAAATGTGGTAGGCGTGGAAGGTGGTGGGGGTCAGACAAGAGGAAGGGGGCAGGAAACGTTGGGGGAAGGGGACTTAGATGAGGGTATCAAGGGGGTCTAGTTATTTTGAAAGCCACAAGGGAGGCCAGCTGCAGTGAGGGGAGCTTTGGATCAAAGAGTGCCAGCTACTCTCCACCTCCCCGTTTTCTACTGTGACACATCTACCTCTAGCTGTATCAAAGAGTATGCCAGTGTCCTGGCTGGTTTCATTTTAAGGGACAGTCACTTGTTGCGATGTTGAATCACGACCAAATTTAGCAGCCAGGCGGAAAGTGTGTGTCTTTGTTTAATGACCGCAGAGACTTCCAACGTGGAAGTCCCTGCATCTCTAATTAAGTAATTCGTACAAGTCTGTAAATCCGGCTGCCATTCCCGGCGTCTCATTAAAGGTGTTGTTGGGATGTGATGTGTTATACACTTTTGCCTGAAGCATATGATGGTCATTTATTCACATTGTCAAATGGAAATGCTAACTGTTTATTTGGTAGTCAATGTGCAACATCAATCATAACTCAGGCTGGTGATAACTGAGAGTTATTTGGTGCTGTTGCATAATTCATGCATACATCAGCACAACATAGACAGCTTAGTGCAACTAAAGTGATCATTTGCCATGGTTTCATCTTACCTAGAGATTTGCAACAACTGCAGAGAATATGTAAAAAGCCCTGTGCAGATTCCCGCATATTTTGGCAAGCAAACAGGTGTTGTTGTGGAAATTCCAGGCGCACTTTGTTTATATTTATAAGATACCTTAGGATGGGCCTTCATGTCTAATTAAATTATAAGCTTAGGGCTCACATGGGATGTAGGAAGTCTGCGTTTATACTCTGTTTTAATCAATTGATCTGACAGAATTGGAATATTTTAGTCTTGATTGAATAAAGTCAGAGCGCCATGTCTGTTGTTTCCTGAACAGCATGCTGGCAGATAAGCTGAACATGAGTCCTGAGGAAGCTGAGAGATGGATCGTCAACCTAATCCGCAACGCCAGGCTGGATGCCAAGATAGACTCCAAACTGGTGAGACTTTTTCTTCTGCAGTTTGTTCATTGCTAAGTAAATGAATCAATTAAGTTTTAAAAACACCTTTCTGATAAAAATGCCATGAGTATGCTCCAGATTGTTGTATCCACAATATCTGTGTTGCGTTACATTCCCTGTGTGATGCTTCAGACTGAAGCTGCATGTTTTGCTGTACAAAGGTTGTCTGTAATCAGCAAATCATAGCCCAGTCCTCCAGAATGACATAGAATTATCCAGATATGCCTGCAGTAGAGCTGTAAGAGACTTGTACAAGTTCTGTCTGGTGTTCGTAAAATGACGTGACGGCAAAGTCGAATGCGATTGGCATACTTTTGCATTTAAGTGGGTGTATTGTCGAATTTTGTCCACATTTCCAGGGCCATGTCGTCATGGGGAACAATGCCATATCGCCTTACCAGCAGGTGATTGAGAAGACCAAGAGCCTCTCCTTCCGCAGCCAAATGCTGGCCATGAACATTGAGAAAAAGCAGGCCCACAGCAGCAGGAACGAGGTGAGTAATGCACACACTGTACATTCAAAATCCATCCAAAACTTCCACTTCCAGCCTGGCGCTGTAGGGCACACATAACTCCCTCAACTGGTCAGATTGAAGGTCAACATGAACTCATGACAGTTCAAAGCACCTCAAATGATCAGCTCAAAGGAACAAGGCTGAAGAATGTTGATGAACAACCATCAACAAAAGCTCTCTTTACACGGAATAAGCCAGTAAGAGCAAGTTTAACAGAGCTAATGCTTTCATCTCACTATTGCTCTTCAAAGGCCTAATGACAAGGTAGATCCCAAACAACCATAAAACGCGGCCTGAGCTCAGTGACTCAGCTCAGCAACGTAAATAAGGTGGACGCTCATGTTGGCTTTTGGTGAACATTACTCAAAGCCTGGAGTTCCCTGCACTTAGTAGCCGCTGCAGATGTCGGGCTCAGGGTCCAGTCATCCCCTTTAAGTCTGTTTTGATGTCAGCCTTGTGTACTTAAAAGTATTCAGACTGCAGCTTCACAGACCTTCATAACAATGGACACACTCTGAGGTGGAGCTGCTTCTTCCTACAGCTCAGTCCATAAAAACAAAATGATGGGTTGGACCTCTCACTTGACATCACCAAGGCTGAGGAGTTTCAGCAGCCATGTTAACTGTTTACTCTTTAACTGCAGCTTTTGATGTGCACAATTACCCCTCCTCCCCTATTGTTTGAATATCTCCAGCAGAAGTGCTGCCATAGCTTAGTCCTGTAAAAAAAATAAAGAGAGAAGAAAAAAAAAGCAACCCCCACTCATTAAGGAGTTCTTGCAATTAGACAAAAGAGGCTGCAAACAGCTCACAGAGCACCACTACATCCTGCTGTCCTTAAGGCTACAAATCACTTGCATATAGAGAACATTTACTGCCTTCCATCTGGGCCGGCTGCTTTGGGTCCCTGTCAGCCCCCTCAGCCACCCAGCGCTCCCCAGCAGAACACACACACTTCCCGACAAGGACAACGTCAGCATTTAACTGCTTGCACATGTATGTTACTTTTTCACTTTTCCCACAATCAACAACAAAAATGAGTTGTGATCGGTCCCAGTTAGCAGCAGAGGGTCTAATTTTAAGTGTTTTCTCCATGCTTTTTGTTTCCGCAGACACCAAGCTGGGCCGGTCAAGAAAGTGGATTCTAGCCCCCACAACAACGATGGATCATCCTCATTGTGTTGAATCCTTTCTTTTTTTCCCGCCACACTTGTCTGTCAAAGAGCACAGCACTATTTTACACTTGGTTCAAGTCATCACTAGTTCAATAAAAAGTGGCCAACAAAACCATTTTCACCCATGAGTGCCTTATTTCTGGACATTACAAACGGTGGTTGAGGTTTGAGTGGTCAGACTTTTTGTATCAGTAATACTTGATGAAGTTTTAATGTGCACATTGAGGCACCGAGTGGGACAGTTGAGACTGCTGCGTGTGATGCGGCTCATGAGTGCACAGTAATGATGAATGACTGTTTAGTCTGTTGGTTTTATGGTGTTTTAGTGGTTCACTTCAGCGTGGCAGGCAGCCTTGCTGAGTGGGACGTCATCTCAAGGGGGCAAACAGAGGTGATATAGAGTTAGCCGTGGTCACACTCTCTGCCAGTCATCCTGCCCATCTCAGGACGTGAGGGAGCCATAAAGAACCATTAGCCAGACGGACACAATCTTTTTAATGTCCCATCCAACCCCCGCTTTTCTCTGCTTTTAACCTTCTCATAACTCAGAGCTTTGACTCCCTCTTCCTCCCCCTTCATTGCTCACAACAGGCTGTCATTCCTTCATGTGCTTGTAATTTTCCTCCTGCAATTTAACTCCTAAACAAGGATTTTATGTAGTATACACCTGCTTTGATAGATTAAGTCAGAAGTCCGGGAAAGTGCAGGGCATTTTGCATCACCTGTTTGTGAGCTTTGCACACAAATGGGACAGAACTTTGTACTCCTCCACCCGGAGGAGAAGCTAGACAGACCAATAATTGGTGCTTTTCTTCTTTTTTATTTCATTTTTTCCCCTCCATAATGCGTCACAGAGCTGCTGGGTTGATAAACAGAGGTGCGTTGTGGACAATAGGGGTGAACTACGAAAACCTTTTCAGTCATTTTTCCAAGTAAACATGTCCTGATTTATTTGTTCAGTGTCCTGTTTAAATGGAACAAGGGACATGAAGATGTCTCAGCAGGAAAAACTCAAAACCATTCATTTAAAGTTTCTAGCTCACTTGTATTGTTTTACGTGAAGATATTATTTACTATTTTAAAACATGAGTCAAAGGTTATATAGATAGTTATTTAAATGCCAAAATTCAAAACAATGACTTTTTCAAAGTAGGCCAGCAGAAAGCTTTTTTTTCATAAATAAAGTTGTGATAAGACAAACAAGACATCACACACTGAAGCATTCAAAACTGTTGAAATGTAACTTGGGTGGGTTCCAGGTGTCTGTCCACAGTGAAAAAAACCAACAAAACAATATCCAGCCAAAAACAGAAGAATTACTCTCCAGGTAGACGTATCATTATCCAAGTCTGCCATGAAGAGAAGACTTAACAAGAACACATGCAGATGGTTCACCACAAGGTGCAAACCGGTCATAAGCCTCAAGAATAGAAAGGCCAGACACGACTCGGGCCAAGTAACACATGAAAAAAGCCAGAGCAGTTCTGGAGCGTCATTTTTTAATGAAACTAAGATCAACACAACAGTGATGGGAGGCAATAAAAGAATTTGGAGCAGCTCATGATCTAAAGCATATGTCTTCCTCAAAAAAGTCTGGACTCTGTGATGGCACAAAGACCCCAGTCTTTCCTGGACGATGTACTCAGAGTTGTAGATTCATGAAAACAAAGTTTGTTAAATTAAAGTGATGGAATGTGACATAAAAAGACTTGAGGCTTGTTTTTTTATGTAAACAAGTGGAATTTTCTGAGCTAGCACATTCAGATATATGATGGCAAACCTTCACTCAGATGTATCCACATGAGCAAATAAGGCAGTCATCGCAAAGTATTAAAATGATTTATTATTAATATCATGTGATGAATTAAAATGAAATACAAGGTCCAAATTTAAAGAAAGCAGTAATTCCCAAAAAATTTTAATGGGTTGTGAATGCCTCTAAATAGAGCTCTTTATAGGGCCAAAATGTGTGAAGGAATACCTGAAATAACAAATGTGCCCAAATATTTAGACTTAATGCTAACTGGGCGTCTGAGAAAGCAGATTTTTAATTTCAGTATCACTAATTCATATCCTGCAGGTGTAGTTCTTGTATCGATCATTTTGCTACTTTTAAGGCTTTGGTTTTTTTTTTTTGTTTGTTTTTTACTTTACAAAAGCAAAAAAAACTATTTTATAGTCTTTAAATTCAGGCTGGACAATTTAAATTCCCCTAGATGTGTATAATGACCCTGCATCCATTAGTTGAACAATACAATCTCCCCTAAAGCTTTATTTAGAAACTGCAGCGAAACTTCATTTATATTAGCTCATATAGACATAAATCAGTCCATTTGCAGGCGGATGCTCACATTATTTCTGAATCTCTTGACATTTCACGTGCTCTGTCTTTGACGTTGTCAGTGAGGTGGCTTTTTTCTGGCTTGTTCTCTTATCTTTTCTTCCAATCAGGACAAATGTGACAAAACCCCTCTCTGAAGACCATCCGGCCTGGATCTGTGATGAGCGGAGAGCCCAGCAGCCCATCTCATTGCTGTTATGGCATTGAGGGCTCTGAGCCAGACCATCCAACGCTGACGTCACCTCCACTTGTGCACTGCAATGAGCAGAAGGGAGGGATGTAGGGAGTAAAGTGATTGGTTTACTGGCCCCCTTTTCTCCATGACACATCATGAAAATAAAAGTGCCAGAGGCCAAAATTATCACATTCACCTTAACCGTGCACTCTCAGATGTTTTTCTAGAGAAGAATCCAAACCATCAGCACTGTTTGCGGCCATTCAGCCCCTCCTGGCCAAGATGTCTGTCACCGCTCTGTGGAGAAATAAATAAACAAACCCGGGACAAAGGTCACTGCAGGTTTTTAAAGCAAACCTCTAAGATCTCTCTCTACCGTCAGAGCGTGTTTTACAGCCACTGTATTTGGGGAAAAAGGTTCTCTGCTGTTTCAACTCATTCAGCTTGTAAATTAAATGTTATTACCCTAAAACAGACAGAGAACAGTCACATCTGTGAATCACATGAAAAGCCAAGTCTTCCTCTCACACTTGTAGATTCTCTGAAGACGGCGTTGTTCTCACATGAAAATAATCCCCCCAAATAAATAACAGATTAAGTGCCACACCTAGTGGCTGAAGGTGGTAGAGCATTCCCAACCTCGACTCCACAACTGCTCCTCTCCACGTTTTTTTTAAACGTGTCACCTCATCACTACCTACCTCCTCCCCACCCCCACCCCCACCTCAACAGCATCTCTTGATTTGTAATCATCCCCTGAGCTGAGGAGCAGCCAAAAGTCTGAATGTCACAGGGGGTGGACGACTGCCAGACCCCCGCGCGCCTCTCCCAACAAGGTGAGGTTGTTTGTGAGTGAAGGAGACGCGGACCTGCTTGCATATGTCCCCCTGCTGAGGTCACATGGGTCAGCATGAAAGGCCCCCCGAGACGGAAAAAAAACAGGAAATTTATTGAAAGATTTATTAATGCCCTCTGCAACAATCCCGATGACGACGACGATGATTATTTTCTTTAAGGGGAGGTTGGTGCAATTTACCAGGCGCGAGGAGATGGTTGACCCGTGGGCCCTGTCATAACACAGATTACACACAGAACAGATTTTTTAGCGGGTGGAACCTGAACCGAGACGGTAACTAGATCAGCTGTGGGGCAGCTGCGCTTTTGATCATCAGTTGAGGACTTTGATTTGAGACTAAAATAAAGAGATGGATAAGGGGAAAAAATAGGGTCAAAATCTTGATTGATTTGGATCATAATACGCATAAAATACATTCGGGATGTTGATATAATCTAAAGTCCCACCGCAGACGGTCTGAAATTCCATCTGCACCGAAAAAGGGAAGAAATTAAGTTTTTTTTTTCCTTCTTTAATGACGTTCCAACTTTTTACTCACTAGGACCCAGAAGCAACCTCGAACCGGCCCAGAATGGTTGAGTGTGAGTTTTCTTTTCTTTTTTTAACGGTGGGTGGGTGGGGGGTGTAGGCTGCTTCAAGAAATTCCAACATCCTAAATAAGAGGAAACACAAAACTAGAAATCTCTGCACGTGTGACAGCGTCACGCCGTTAGGCTATATGAGGGGGAAAAGGCAGCAAGCATCAGGACCACTCCGTCAGTCACCAACGGAACCTCAGCAGCGCGCGCGTTCACGTTCACTCACCGGCTCTAGTTTTTTTTCTCACCGCAAGCAACACATGAGTTTGTTTGAGCTGCGCTACGGGACGAGAACAGGACACGCGTGAGAGGCTGGAAACACAGGTAAAGTGAGCTTTTAACAGAGCTGGAAGGAAAAGAGAACCCCCCCCTACCCATCGCCCTCCCTTCAGCCCCTCCACCTTTTTTCTTTTTCTCCTCCTCGGACTTCTGCTCTCCTCGGAAGACGCAAGTTTCTCCCATAGAGAGGGATGCTGCATGTTCCTGAGCCGCACTTGCACTCAGAGGGAACCTGAAAGTGGACCGGAGCGGAATTTACTCTGATTCTTTCTGAGAGGTGAACACAGCATCACATTATTCGGTGGAGCGGTTTTTTTTCTTGGCAACTGTTACGCAGTATTTGCGCGCATTTTCTTTTTTTGGGAAACGGAATGCTTTGGAGCAGCACGCACCGCATTTGCGTCTGCGATTGTTCCAAGCACATTAACACACAGAACAACTCCCGTCTTTCATCTCCACGATCATAGGAAGGTGTTGATTTCATTACTCTTATCACCTCCTTTGTTATCCTCACTACAGGGCACCAAAACGGACACTTTTTTTCTTTTTCTTTCTTTTTCTTTTCTTTGCTGACCAGGAGGATCAGCGCAGCTCTTTAAAATGCTTCCAGCCGGCGACGCGATGCCATGTTGCACCTCGTCTGATGTTTGACACATTAGAGGATCAACTAAAGAAGCTGGAGGAGGACATTAGAAAGTCAAAGAATCCATCCCAACGCGCAGCTGGTGCGTTTCCCCCCTGCTTTTTTTCTTTTTTTAATTATATAATTTAATTCGGGAGTCCAAGCAACAGATCGCCGTCCAAATGCAGTTTCGACTCTTCTCATTAGCCCTCATCGTATTGAACTGTATGGAGTACAGCAACTGTCAGGCGCCGTCGCATCGCTGGAGGAGAAGCAAGCGAGGTAACGCGAGGTTACGACCCACAGGTTTTAGAGCAGCATCCATGAGTGACATGCGGAGCTTGTGTGCGCGCGTGTATGTGTGCGTGTGAGAGAGCGAGGGGTGGTTTGCAACACTTCATGGAAGTCCATCCACCATGTGTATCTAAAGTGAGACGGGACAGTGTGAAAAACCGCAGGTGTTCGCTGCTTCTGATAAACGTCCTAAAATTCCATCACAAATCCGTCTGTCAGAGTTTGATGTAAATTATTCCATCTTTTAAAAGAAGATTTTTACACACCGAAAAAGGATTTGAATGGCAGTAATTGGTGCGTAAAATGCGCACAGAATCAACCACGTGGATATGCCAGTGAAACACGTTGAGTCTTTAACATATTTTGGCTACACTTTAAACTCCTCATGAAAAATGCTTCTGGTGCGGGTCGCGCTCTAGCAGGAGGGGAAGGGAAGTTGTTTAATGAATAGATACGGAATCCCCAGCCCGAGACTTACGAATTGCACATCTCCACTCCAGCCCCCTTTAAGCTGGTTTTAATTGATCTCGTAACCACTTTAAACAGTTGGTCGGAAACCCGCATGACAATAGCTCAGCGGAGGCGCAGGAGTCGAGCCGAGGGATCAGCCCCTTTGTAAATAGTCCGCTGCGCTGAATGGGTGAGGAGACAGTGGGATTAGGAAAGTGGCCCCGCGGAGCCCTCCTCAAACCTGTGACATAACTCTGACACTGTTTTTCTAATGCATTTTTAAAATGCTTTTCCTTTTGTCAAAAATGCGCGCGGAGTAACACAGTAGAAATAAAGTCGATAGTCACAGGAGAAGGGGTCTTGTAAATTTTTTAGGCAATCACAGATTTAATCATATGCGAGGGGGAACCTCCACACTCTGCAAGCCCTCCGCTGCCCATCTGCAAATAATCAGGCAATCTCTGCGGGGTACTGGCACACACACGTTTTTTAGCTCCTCTGCGTGTTTATTCCTCTGTGCACTGAGTGATCTTAGATGGCGTGTAAGGAGACTGGATGTCACGGTTTGATCAATCTTGAAAGAAAGCAAAAGAAATGTCTGCAGGTAAAACAGCAAATCCGGAACACATATTTGTCCTCAGGTGGCTCTTTATGCCTTGTGTGTGTTTTGTTTGTGTGTGAGTAAGGATGGTGGGGAGAGGGGGATTGGGGGGCAAAGAAAGAAGGAAGAGGTGGTGCTGGAGATGAGATCAAGAGGTTAACCTGCACATTTGACCTCAGGAACAGCTTTAGCTTGAGCGCTATAAGCTACATATTGTTGCTGCCAGCTCCCAAAGCGGATGTTACACTTGTCAATCTAATCCAATGCAAATATGAGTAGGTTTACAGAAATGTTGAAAGCTAGTGTGTGTGCGTGTGTAGAGGAAGGGAAAGAGTAGCGTGAAGGGGGGGGGGGGGGTCTTTTGGGCCGAAAGTGCCCCTCTAGCAAGCAGTGGCAGCCGGCCAAGTTTTCGGCATTTGCTTCCTTCCTTTATTTATCACGGTTATATTGAAAGAAGCATGTGTAAGAGATCACTGTCCAATAGGCCCAGAAATGCTTGAATATTTTTCTAGCCCGCAAGGTTCCTGTGACAGCTTTATACACAGCCTGTCTGGCATGCACAGGAACTATCCAAAGCCACTCAGGAGTGTTGAGACCCAGGCACGTTTGTTACTCAATTTGGCCACACTTTTGCTCCCCGGGCAGGACTGTTTTTTAAGTGTAACAAAACACATCCAGCGTTATTCAACAAATATCTTTCTCATTTGCATGGCAGAGAACGTTTTGTCATTGATATGCCGCACAGCAGGAAGCCACAAAGACCGAGTAAGGTGTCAGGGATGGAGATATTATTATTAATTATGGGGGACGTCAGGGCAACTTCAGCGCAGTCAAGATTGGGATCTTTTGTGTGGTTTTCCTCGGCTGATCTTGTCTTGCTCTCACACTGAATGGCATGACCCAACCTCCCATTTGACTGTGGTAATTGTACACGTTTTGCTTTTTCAAAATATAAAACAGATGACGAAACGTATTAAATTTACACCTCCTTACCCCGTATCCTGCCCACTAGAAACAGGAAAATGATGCCAATGAGCCCTGCTATGATATCATAGCGAGACACAAGGGTATTACTTTTCATTTTTATTCTCTGGCTAATGATGCCACCTGCTGACTACATAAAATCAGGCTGAGTACCAATGCTGCCTGAAGGAACAGAGATTCACAGTGGGGCCCTAAGATGTTTAAACAGGTAATGAATAGGTAATCACAGTCAAGAGTGGTGAAAAGTTGCCATGTGATACTGTTAACTCTTCCACATCTCACCAGAAATCCCAAATTTGAATTCCCAGCAGGCCTCAGCATGTTTCAGATCATATTCAGCTGTGTAATCTGTTACTCAGCTGCATTTCCAGATGTTTTTGAAGGACAAAAGTGATTAGATGAAACCGGTGCAGCATAGCAGGCGGAGGGAGTGAGGTCAGAGATGCATGGCAGTTCGTACTGCTGCCTTTTTGATGCCAAAGAGTCCCAATTTGTGGCTGATTGGTCCCTTATTTCAACCAAGGATTACATAAAGACTGCGGAAATTTGACACTTTCAGGTGTTTGCTTGTTGTGAAATGACTCTGTGGTTTCAGTTTTGCATTCCTTTTTAATCAAATGCAGTGTTTTTCTTCTTTAGTTGTGTAAATTTAGAGTGCTGGAAATTGGAGGCAGTTAAGCATCTCAGACACTTTGCCCTCTCTTTAAGCCTTGCAAATCAGGCCTCTGTGTGCTGAAAGCTCACACCAAGCCCCAGGTTTGTGGGTGTAAGTGTTAATGTTGGAACCCAGTACCCGGTGCAATATTATACGTTGATTAAGTGCCTAAGGGGGACGAGAGGGAACACTCCAAGAAGCTGCTTTAAAACCAGTCTCAGTGTTCCTGTCTTCGGAAAAAGTGAAAAAGCCCTGCTGATGGCACGCCTCATAACAAGGCCTTCTCACATGATGCCATATTAATCCAGGTGATTTTAACCCCTGCATCCAGACACTTTCTTCTCAGTCCATCTATAAAACAGGCAAGCTGCTTATTTAATCTGTGTCATGAACAGGATTGGTCATCCTGTGGAAATGTTGAAACACCCTCTGATTGGATTTTTGACAGCCGAAAGGCAGGAGTCCTCCCTCCTCCCTCACTGTCCTCGGAGGCTTGCACCGCTCGAGGACGAGCAAGGGGGAGAAAGGCATATTTAAGCAGATCAGCTGGAAACGACTGAATGTGAACAAGCATCACCTGAGAGGGATTACAGCGAGCTGAGTCTTGACCCGAGCCCGAGCTCTGGCGTCAAGGAACAGAACTCTTGTCTTTTCCCTCACAGCCCCCGTTAGCCGAGCTTCCATAAGTGTGTGCGTGTGTGTGAGAGGTAAAAACAGTGCAGATACAGGTGCACGTGTCCACGATCAAGACGTCAAGTCCACAAGAATGCATGTGCTTCCTCCTTCCCGACCAATCACATCCACCATCATTGTCGGGGATCATCTTGCCATTTAGGATAATAAATTGCTCATGTTCTATATGGATAAATCACATTATCTGACCCAGCCTCCAGACTCTAGGGAGAGACTAGTTTCTTGTCTGACCTGTGTGTCAATCCTGGCCTGTAGCACAGCTCCGGCTCCAACTCACAGCGGTATCGGGTGAAGCCCGAAAAAGGCTCCTCAGTGATCCTGTGCCACGCTACACTCCTGAAAACCCCAGCGAGGGGAAAAAACATGCAGTAGCATGAACTTTCTTCCTGAAAGGGAGAGATTCTTTCAGGACACAGAGGAAGATTGATGTCTTAGACTATTGGTTTGTGTTACTTCAGGAAAACTAAAGAACTGAGTGTGAACATTTGAATTAATCCTCATGAATTCATTTCTTTTGCTGATGATCTGGCGTTTTAATGTTAAGACTTAAAAGCTTTGGAGGTGGGAGTGGTAAGAGTTCTCATCTATAAACTCCGCGGCTGTTGCTGGAAATCTGTTTCGCATAGATGGAAAAGCTTGTTTTGTAACACTTCTGAGCATCTATCACATAATAGTGAGAAAACATTCATTGTGCACATTTTTTGTTCTTTACTCTAGGGGATCCTCTCTTCCATCCTCGATCATTGTCATCAGAGGATCCCGTATGCCGGCAAAGCTGAACGCCAAACAGATGGTTCTTATTTCAGGCTACGTTTCACCACACTGTAAAAGTTCATTTTTTCGGAAATGTGAAATAAAATGAAGTTATTGTATAAAATCTTATAATATGCTCCACATTTCCGCGTGGTGATTGGAAACTCCTGAGCTGCAGACAAAAACTTCAGTGTCCCTTTAGAGTGTATAAGGGCGATTTTTGCAACCCTCACCTATGCCCGTTTCCTCAATTGTACACTCCCCTGCAGCAATTACACCTTAATATGTTTCCTTATAAAGCTACTAAATATGGCCAGCCAATTTGGTCCGATTCTCTCAAGTTTATTGGGTCGTAAAGATTCTAATGTTGGGAATCATTTCTTAGTGCCACACATAAAACAACAACACAAAAGGAGTATTTAAAAAAAGAAAAGAAAAAAAATGACTCATTGCAAGGGCTTCACAGGTAGGAGAGCTGCCCAGAGCCGGAGATGGAACCCCTCAGGCTCACACACTGCTTACCTCTCACATTACTAATATACCTCTAAAAGAATCCAGTGAAGAGCTGTTTAGAGGTAATGATGTGAACACAATGGGCATCCATTGTGTTTTTATCCTCAATTAATCTAATCTTGGGAACTGTTAAAAATAAGTCATTTCCATTTCCCTGACTACAAAAGGGAAGAGATGAATTAAGTTTAAGTAGGTGGATATTTTAAGAAATACGCTAATTTTCTGCAGCTAACACCTCACCTACATCCCATGACCTCTGGTTTTGAGCACTCAGAAATGTTATTTCTTTAACATATGATAATATAATAAGAATGGAAGAGGCAAAATTATACATTTGTTATATTTTAGTGTATTTTGTCAATCTGAAGTGCAGAGAGTTCATGTAAAGCTTTCTTTGCTCAGTTCAGATATAGAATGAGTCTTGGAAACATGAAGGCACCAGTACCAGTCAAAAGTTTGGACTCACACACAATATACAAATTTAATTGGAAGTTGTGCCCAAACTTTAATTGGTAATGAATCTCTTTGCAAATATAAATCTAAGACTCCTTTTTAAGGATGATGAAGTATATTTTTGATTTAATACCTACTCCAAACAGAAGATCTATACACAGTTAAACGGTCACTTTCCTCTGTCCTTTGTTTAAAAAAAGGCAATTGTGCGAACTATTTAGAAGTTATCCAAGTGACGATCAGTTTGCAAAAGCAGAGATGGGACTGACAGGCTAACCTAGCTAACAGCTACTAAGAGCATGACCACCAGAAGAGAGTTTTTCCATCTTAATCAACTCAAACCATGACAATTGCATTGCAGCTTGTGGATTTTTACACAGTGTCACTTTTGCATGTGTTATTGACCTTTTCAGCGCATTTTCTGAACCCCCGAACATCCATGTTGCAACACTCTACAATCTATCTAAGGGCTTTTTCACATGGCGTGCTCAGGCCCAGGTCCAAGCATGTTTGACCACAAATTTTGTCCATGCAAATGCAAACAGGTCGGGCCCAGCACAGGTGGCCCAGGTCGGGAGCTAGTCCAGGACCCGGGCCACCCGTGCTCGGGCACGGATCAATGGGTTGTGAACGCAATCCAGGCTGTGCTGGACGTGACATCTGGGCTACAAGTGGAACTGATCAAATCAACACCCGACCCTACCGGCAAGATTAGCTTTAGCAACACCATTAACTTCACAGTAAACAAAAGTGTTGGGCGCGAGCGCAAAGCGATTACTGTGGGGTGATTTAAAACGGCCAAAACGTAAAATATGACTGCCTGGCTTGTATCCATAGTGGAGAAGAAAATAAGTAATTAGACGAGTTCGTTTTGTTATTGATATACTGAGCTGAAGACGTAAGGCTTTGCTTCTTCCTCGGTTGTTCGCTATCAGCCAAGTTTCCTCAACGCCGCCACCTAGTGTTCTGGTGCCGACATTACCAAGCGTGCCCGAGCCTGGTTCAAGCAATGGCGTGTGAACACAACTCAGGAATGATCGATCCCGGACCCGGCACGGGCCCGAGCACGCCATGTGAAAAGGCCCTTAGACCCAACAACATTCTGTGGTGCTGAGTGGTTTGCTGGCTGTGGAAGAACCCATCACTACCCCAAACTGTAGTTGAATAAACCGTGACTTTTTTAATCCTATAAAAGCTGTAGAGGATGCCCAAGCAGCGTCAACTGACATCCAATCTGTAGGACTGCACGGGTAATTTTAGCCCGAATTGTAGTGCATCATGCAGCACACAGCTTGTTCAAGGAAATGGACGGATACATGGGTGGGCCCCTTCTTTTTGGTTTTTAACACTTCATCACCCAGTAGCATTGGAAAACTGGACATGCATGTTTACTCTTTAACAAATCCTGCCCTTAGTTCCTTTAAAGTTTTCATATTTCTTAAGAATTATTGTCAGCTCCTCCATGGTGACAGATACTGCTTAGCAGTCTGCAGGGATTCACTATGGTGACTGGTCAGGCCCTACAGACACTGCCCTTTTTATGTGGGCATGCACTGATCAAGATGGGAAATCCCTGAATTATGGACTGTTTAGACTGCAGGCACAAGTAACATGAATGTGACATGAAACTGGTTTGTGTCTGAAGTCTGATTTCTGTTTACATTACAGTTAGCATACAAATTCTTTCAAGCTCCAATGTTAACACTCACCAGCCCAAAAGTGGCCAGAATGTGGCATGCGCAGTTAGAGCAAGTTACCGTCTGTCCCACTGAACTTGAAAGCACCACAGCTGCGCCTCCTTTCTGCCTGCTGCTCCCAATTAGGAATTTTAGCGCAGCCATGTGACGCTGTTCCAGTGCTAAATGCACCAACTACAGTACCATGGGATGTTGGTGCATTTATTTATTATTATTTGTGTAAATATACATTTTATTTTGACGCTCTTTTTGGCAGCACAGGATTTTAACTTTTGTAACTTGTATGAGATGGAAAGGGGATCAAAGGAGAAACTTCTTGCAACTTCATAAACGTTATTAAGATTTACTGAGGTAAAACCAGCTGTTTAGAAGTTATAGCTGAGGCAGACCGGCTGCAGTTGAACTGGGCTGCTGTCCGCTCGTGGATCAGCTGTTGTGTGAATTATATTATTCCACAAATCATTTCTTTGCAGAGACCTGCTCTGAAAGTTATAACTAACGGGGCATCGGACGGCTTTTTTATTTGAGAACACAGTTGCAGGGAGAGATGAACCTGCAGACCAGATGGATCCGGTCGATTTGAACAATAAAGCACAAAAATGAGCTGATGAACATACATAGTGTTTTATTGTTAAAATAGGCTGGATCCACTTTGCTTTTCATCCACTGACGTCCTCCCTAGATGATCCACTCTGACTGTTTAACCTAAGAGAAACGCGACGTGACTGAGTTTCTTCAGTAAGTTTCTTCCACACGCCTGAAGGGATGTCAGGTTATGACCCAAAGTAGAAATGATCAGACGTTAATTAACTTTAACCGTTATTAGTGGGATGTGTGGCTGCATTTATTCGAGTCACTACTTTAGCTCCAAAGCCTTGACCTGCGCATGCGTCACCCCCACAGATGACGTCCAGGTCGGATGTATCGATATGTGTCACACGGCTGTTTAGACAGCGACTGCATTTGAAAAGATCTGATACGGATCGGATGGACTACCTCCTGATGTGGCCCGAATCGGATATGAAAAAGACCAGCTCTGAAGTGGTTTGGGGTGTTTACAATGGCAAGAAAATATCTGATCTGTGTCACTTGAGGGCAAAAAGATCGGATATATGTGCTATCTAAACAGGGCCTTAGCCAGTTGGAGAGATATCTGGGGTTTGTTAGTCATGCTTTGTTGTACAAGCCTCAGGAGAATCTTGTTGTTTGGCTCTTTCATGAAAAACATCAATAAAACAATTTAAGGAAACATCAATAAATGCTTTCACTGGCTTTTATAATATGGATTAGTTTAGTTTTGCTGCTAAGTTTCAATTGCCTCATAATATACCAGTTAAATTGCGGATCAAAACGTTGAGTTTCAGTTTAAACAGCTAATTCTTTTAGCTCACCTTTAATCATCTTGAAAATATAAAGCTACTTATTCCATTATTAATTTCAATGTCTGAGAATACTTTTTAAATGAATTCCTTATTTCTATTTCATTTTAAATAATT